>JACEIK010002980.1:24580-51208 GCA_018107945.1 Datura stramonium
TCCCATGAATGATCTATTCCATCCTCTGTTCCACGAAACAGTAGTTAATCTCGAGGTAAATACTAAAATTGGAGGATCACCCCTTCTACCACTTTCTCAGACTTGATGTTGTCTAGTTTGGCAATCAATTTCGGCCTGATAGTACATGATAAGACAACTTAATAATGAAAAAATATACATCTCAAAAAAGAAAAAAAATAAAAAAAGAACCCAGTCAATTGCAGGTGACAATTAAAAGCTTGGTAATTTAAAACACAGGGACTTCTTTGGTCTTGGTAATTTAAAAGCTTAAGAAAAACCTGTAATTAATTATTTCATGCCTCCTTACAGTACCGTTTTTACTTTAGCTGATTTGGTTGAGATCAGTCCTCAAAACTGACTGTAAAAATTGATTGAACTAAATGAAATCAGCCGCTTTTCCCAACTTTCTGAAACTGTCCCTCCATAATCAGGCTTGATTGAAACAAAAAGAGTCAGCTGCTTCTTTCCCCATGTTCTTTAAACTGTCCCTTCACAATTCAGGTTTTCGTCAACAAAGAGAATTGGCTCATTCAGAATGAACAGCTTTGGTTGGGGCCTAAGCTCGCAGAGTTTTTCTCTTATCTAATCTTGCCTTGTTATGTACCTGCAATACTTTTAATGAAATACTAGTAAATAGAAAGACAAAAAGAAAGGAGCAGCAAAATCCTCTTAATAGGACAATTAAGTGATTATTGCTGCTTCATTTTCAAAACCTCGGAGTGTTGGTTGGACTGATTTCTTCAGTCTTTTATGTGGTGTATCAGTGAGTTGATGAGCTTCGTAATATTTGAAGGGCATAGAATGTTTTGCTGCCTAACATTTCTATAGACAAGGTGAAGCAAACCAATATACTTATTTTGTGGGGACTCGTGCCCTGCAAGAATCTTTTATCAACTGAAAATATTCTCCCCTTGCCTCAAGTTAGATATACCATATCTTTTATCTCAATCTACTATAATGCACACTTCTCAAAGACAATGTAGTACTACTTCCTTTGTTTCAATATGTGTGCTTACTTCCCTTTTTAGTTCGTCAAAAAAGAATGACACTTCCAATATTTTAATAACCCTTTAATTCCAACATCCAACATAGTATGTTTAAGACCACAAGCTTGAGGATATTTTTGTATATTATACACGTCTTTAGTTTAAGACCACAAGATTCAAAAACCTTCCTTACTTGAACTCCATGCATAATCAAAATAAGACATATAAAATGAAATCGAGGAGGTATAATATATGAACTGCATCTTGAACACTATCCATCTGATGTTGGCTCAAGCTTATATGTATGTGATACACATTTTGGATAATTTATTGATTATTACTATTATTTTTTTGTGATAAGGTAATAATTTTATTCATGAAGTGAAAAACCCCGTATACAAATCATATACCAAAAAGGTAGAGAACCTACACTGAAATATGATTCTCTATAAAAGAAACTCAATCATCTATACACGAAGGCACCTCATGGGTATCACCGCACACCAAAAGGAAACTAGAAACAAAAGACAATTTTGTAATTTTACAATATCATTCTCAACAACCTCTCATGTTCCTCTATTTCCATAGAAGCCACATAGTGGTTAATGGAGCAACATCCCGTGCTCTCTGACTTCTCTCTCTCTGAAAGCCCAACTATGCAATACCTCTTTCATTGTTCACAACATCACCCATTGTATTATGAACCAATTTAGGACCATTGACCACAAATGCGTAGCGACCTGACAAATCACCAAGAGATGGTCTGCATCTTCACCCTAACATTTGCACATGAAGCACCAACTAACATATGAGATACTCCTCTTAGCGACCTGACAATGCACCAAGAGATGGTCTGCATCTTCACCCTAACATTTGCACATGAAGCACCAACTAACATATGTGATACTTCTCTTCTTTAGATTCTCTGCTGTCAGAATCACTCCCCTTAATACCAGCCACGCAAAGAAATATACCTTTCTGGGCATCCTTGGAATCCAAATAGAAAGATGTGGGAAAACCATTTCCTCTCTCTCCAACATTCTCAAGTAATGTGATTTAACAGTGAACATACCCTCCCTACCCTATCACTATCTCCAAAAATCAGAAGTAGCATACTATGCACTCTGCCTCTACGGTAGATCAGTGAGGTTTTGAAATTCACCATTCTCCCAATCTTGAAGAGTTCTTAAAATCTTGTAATCCCAATGCACTCTGTCTATACAATAGATCAACCAGGATAATTTATGATTACTTACTGCAATCTAAATGTTACAAATGAAAAAAAGCATTGTTGAACTGTGTGACAGTCTCACCTAAAAGCTTAAGCTGTTAAAAAGTAGACTTTTATTTACTTAATTATCTTCAACACGCTCCCTCATGTGCGAGCTTGATTCTTTTTTTATAGGCAAAACATGTGAAAATTCTTTTTGATAATTGGTGGGGTGAGGTTCGAACAAAGCACCTTTGCCTTCTTTGATACCATGTTAAACCGTGAGACCATCTCATCTTAAAGCTTAAGTTGTTAGTGAGAGCACACTTTTATTTACTCAAATATGTCTTCAGCAAATATGTTTTCCTTAATAAGTCTGTTTGAGTAGTTTATATGTATGTGGTATCAGTTTTGGATAATTTAGGATTAGTTACTGCATTCAGAATCATTAGAAATTGAAAAAAAGTTTGTTCCTTTTCCTTTTCGAGTCTGCATTAAGTCATCCAAAATATTCTAGTACATCTTGGATCTCAGGAGCTTAGTAAAAGTCAACTTATCCTATTTATTTAGCGCGATCCGGCACAAAAAACCCTTTCCACGCATCATATTATGTAAATAGGGGCCATGTATCATGTGATCATATATACAACTTATAATGTTTGGTTGAATGCTCTAGATCCTTAGGACTTGTTGCTATTTTCTTTAAAAATATTATTTTGTAGAACACTCCTATAAGTTCTCAAAAAATGGTAGTCTGTTACCTGCATGTTGTGTATGTACTGGCCAATATCCAGGCAGTCTTCCCTTTTATCATTTTTGTGATAGGTTTTAGTCGAAGAGTCCTTCTTTTGCTGTGATGTACATGGTTGAAGATGACTAAGCTTTTGATGACCTAGTTAAGACATTAAGAACATGTATCAACGCCGCAACTAGTGGAGAGATTGAATTAGGTTTTGTGGAGAGATTGAATCGGGTTTTTGATTAAGTTGTAGAAACACAATCTGTAGTAAGGTTATCACTCACTATACAAGTGTGTAGCTTGAGCACTTGGTCCACGAGCAATCAAAACACATCCTTTAATCAGTCTATTGAGCACTTGGTCCACAAACAATCAAAACACATCCTAATCAGTCTTTAACCACACAGTATATATCTAGTGTCAATTTTCCGAGAATAGCATCGTCATATACCTATTTGCTACTTATTTTGATGAATATTAATTCAAAGAATCATATTTCATTATACAATTCAAATCACAGCTTTAAATTTTTTGTTGGTTTTTCTGGGAAATTATTTTCCATGCCTCTTACAATTGAAAGATATCTGGCCCTTTTGTGTTTGATAGTTTGCCAGTCGGTCATAAAATCATACAAATCTCAATGCTTAAATGTGGAACTATCTTAAGGTACATCGCATATTCTTGTTCATCTTGAGTGCAGTTAAGAGAAAAGGGAATAAGAGAAATTGTGTCAGTCGGATGTGTATTAAGAGCTTGTGTATCTGGTATTTTATATTGGAGAGATGCCTAGAATTCCTTCATGACACTTTTATTGATATGACAAACACACTGAGCTTACTTGTAAACTGTCCACCAGAACAGATTTGGGAATTCACATCTCTTCTACTGTAGGTAGTGGATCATGGCTTTTTCATTCTTCATATTCGTTTAATGTAATTAGTTATGTTCTTAAATTGTGTCTATTTGACTCAATGTAGTTAACTTAGTTCTAAGTTCAACCAGATTTCCTTAGATATGTTTAGTCTTTACTGACTGTTTAATGTGACGGCTCTTTCAGTATAAACTATAGAGTTTGGCAGGCGTTTTCTCTGTATTCAGGAAAGATTCCCATTTTTCATTACCTATTTAATAACTTTATTTTAACTGCCTCTACTATTGTGCATAATCTATCCGGCTTTCTATTTTGCATGCTTTTGTTCATAATTTGACTTGCTCTTGCACTGATCCTCTTCACATGTGATGCTGATGGATCTATTTCTGTTCACTTGATTTGTAGCATTATAGACCTGCATGCGTGGCAAGTTGCTTACTGTCTCTTCTTTGTTGATTTTTGGTGTCCACTATAGTCATATTTTCTGACCTTATGAATGATGAATTTTATGTAGCGGTGAGAAGTTGCTTGATCTCAAGTGGTCTGAATTTGTAGAAGTTAAAGGAAAAGTAAGATTGGATGCATTCGAAAAATACATCCAAGATCTTCCTCGTTCACGCAGTCGGGGACTAATGGTAAGACTTGTTATCTTTGTTCTGTTACTAAACTGGGGACTTCAATACAGAGAGTTAACATGATTCATTTGTGATAGATGCCTATAATTTTTTCAAAAAAAGAAAAAAAATGCACTTCCTTTAAAATTTCAGCTGAAAAGGAGAAACATGAAATGGTTAATGGAAAACTAGAAGAAGGCATGAAACATTTTGCTGGTCTCTGATTACTCACTTCTTCCTCGGTCCTTGAAAAGAAAAAAGAGAAGAAGAAGTCACCAGTTTATTGGCTGCCTAAACTTGGTATTCCAAAAATTGTAGCTTACTTGTTGCTGACACTTTTCTCTGCAAACGTTTTAAGTTCTTGAGACTGATGAAATACAATTCTCCCTCCATCCAATCTAACAGTCATTGTTGAGTTAGCATGCTTATCTAGAGAAGATGAACATACTTAGATGGTCCAGAAGTTTTTTTGTCTTCTTGGCAAAGTGGTAGCTACTGTCCATAAGTTGTCTAACACAATACTCAAATAAGGATCTTGGTAGAAATTATGGATTTAGGAATGATATAGCAGAATCATCGTCTAAGAACTCCCAGAAAACAATAGAACTTTTTTTGAGAATGGTAACAGTATATATTTATAATTGTTCATAAGAACAGAATAGTACTTTGGGTGTATTATAAAACCATATTTACAACAAAGCCTCCAAAGAAATTGCAGCTATTCCTTACTCCTAGATTGAACCTAGTATATCAAGAATTTCTACAGTTTCTACTGAGTAGGATTTGCTAACCCAAAACAAAATAATATAATGCAGTTCATTTTGATCTGCTGCACAGAACTGCTCCTATTCCGGAAACATCTAGAGTTCCTCTCTTTCCATATTGACCATCAGATGCTTGCTGGAATAATCCTCCAGCTCTTCCTATCACTAGCTTCAAGACCTGCCCCTTCCCAGCTTTCTAGTGCAACTACTATGTTTCCGGGCATAGCCTAAGTGATTCCTTTGAGTGCCAAAAACAGTCTCCACAGTTGGGTAGTTACTTTACTGTGTAGGAAGAGGTGCCTTACTGTCTCTTCTGTTTCCCCACACAGGCAGCACCTTGGGCATAATGTAATCCCTCTTTTCATAAGATTTTCCTGAGTAAGAACTGCTTCCCTAGCCAACAGCCATACAACGCAGCTTACTTTGAATGGTAGCTTACTCTTCCAGATGTGTATCCATGGCCACTCTTCAATTTCAAACCTTGTCTGGTTTAATACTTTGTATGCTGAGTTCACCTTGAAAATCCCTCTGCTGTGCTTATTCCACCATAAGCAGTCCACACCATCCTTTGGTCCTTCCCAGGATCCCAGTATATTGTAGAAATCCTGTACCCCGCTCAGTTCCCAATCATAGGAAGTATTCTAAAGGTAGTCCCACCCTTGAGCAGTCCACTGTTCAGCCAGAGTCTTATTTTGATGTGTCTCCAACTGAAGATATCTGGGAACATATCTTGTTGGCTCAATGATCCCAGCCAATTATCCTTCCAAAATGCAGTTTTATTTCCATCAGCCAGTCTTATAGAACAGCGATTCTTCAACTTTAGCCAGAGGGCTCTAATGGACCTCCATAAGCTAGTCCCATATGGGGTGTTGATCTCCTTTGACATCCATCTATCCTCTTCATCATATTTAGCTTTTAAAGCCCTGACCCAGAGCAGATCTTCTTTTGTATATCTCCAAAGCCACTTCATTTTCAATGCAATACTGTGTAGTTTCATATCTCTGAGCCCCAGACCCCCTTTTTTCCTGCTGATGGTAAGAGCTTTCCGTTTGACTAGTGGAACCCTTTCTTCTCCTTGTTGTCTTGCCATAGGAAGGACATTCTGAAAGAGTCTATCCTCTTGATCACACTGGCAGGGGTAGGGAATAGGGCCATCATGTATGATAGGAGAGCATCCAAGACAGAGTTGATAAAGAGTGACTCTTCCCCCCAGTGAAAGGTGCTGAGATTTCCATCTTGAGAGTCTTTTTTCACATTTCTCAGTTACTCCATTCCATATTTCCTTTGGCTTTGTTTTTGCTCCAAGTGGTAGGCCAAGGTATACAGTAAGTAGGGACCCTACTGTACCTCCCAGAATGGTTGCCTGCATATTAGGGACTTCACTTATAGGATACAGTGAACTCTTCCTCCAATTTATGTGTAGTCCAGAAACACATTCAAACAAGACTAGGATTACTCTAAGGTACCTTAGTTGGGCAGCATTAGCATCACAAAAGATGGGAGTATCATCAGCATACTGTAGGTGTATAATCTCCATTGTGTTTCTATCCCCCCTATCCATATCAAAACCAGTGATCCAGCCAATATTCTTAGCAGTTTTTACCATACTGTTGAGTCCTTCCATAGCCAAGATGAAGAGGAAAGGGGACAGGGGATCCCCTTGTCTAAGCCCTCTTTGAGCTTTAAAGAATCCTGCAGGAGCTCCATTGATTAGGACAAAGTAGCAAACTGTGGAAATGCATTGTCTAATCCAGCTAATCCACTTAACTCCAAACCCCATCTCTTCAGCATCACAAATAAGAAGCCCCAGTTGACGTGGTCATAGGCCTTCTCTATGTCAAGCTTGCATAGAATACCTGGCTTCTTCTATTTCATTCTGGAGTTCACTGCTTCATTTGCAATCAGGACAACATCCATTATTTGTCTCCCCTTAATGAATGCCAATTGCTGAGAGTCCACCAGATTTGCTATCACCCTCTTTAACCTCTCCACCAATACCTTTGAGAACAACTTATATGTACTCCCAACCAAGTTGATTGGTCTGAAGGCCCTCAGCTCCTTTGCTCCCTTCTTCTTTGGAATAAGTGCAATGAAGGTTGCGTTGAAACTATTTTCAAAAAGCTCCTTTCTCATGGAAATTTCCAAAGGTTTCGACAATGTCCAGTTTCATTATGTCCCAACATTTGAGCAGAAAATCCATCGTAAAACTATCCGTACCTGGGGCTTTGTCCTTGGCACACCTTTTCAGGCAATTTGACACTTCTTGTTCTTCAAAACTGGCTTCTAGAGAGTCCTTTTCTTGATCTGAGATGGTTGGGCAATTTCTGCAGGAGTATACTGGTCTCCAAGTCATTGTTTCTGTGTATAAGTTCTGATAGAAGCTTAGAATACCCTCTCTAATTAACTCTGGATCCTCAGTAACTACCCCGTGAATCTGCAATTGATCTATCCCATTGTATCTTCTGTGAACATTGGCCATTTTATGGAAATACTTGGTGTTGATATCCCCTTCTTTCAGCCATTGTGTCCTAGATCTTTGTCTCCAGTAGATCTCCTCATTTTTAATAATTTCCTCATACTCCATGAAACATGTAGCTTTCCTAAGTTTTTCCTCTTCATTTAGTGGTCTGTCTTCTAGGACCCTTTCCGATTTAGCTAGTTGCCAAAGGAGGTTGTTCTTTTGGGAATTAAGATTACCTGTATACCCCAAACTCCATTACTTTAGTTTTGATTTCAGATACTTGAGTTTGCAAGCCAGCCTATAATTTGGCATACCTAAAGGTTGACTTGAGTTCCACCAGGTCCTGACTTTTTCTACGAAGCCTTCTGTCTCCAGCCACCACTTTTCAACTTTGAAGTATGACTTGTTATGTGTCCATGAACCACATTGCAGGGCTAGTGGAGTATGATTTGACGCCAATCTCTGCAAGCATACCTGTTTGATGTTTCTGAATTTCTCATCCCATTCCTCTGAAATAAGGATTCTGTCTATCCTAGAGGCTGCAGGTTGATTGTCTCCTCTGTACCAAGTGTACTTCCCCCCTTCCAGGTTTAGTTCTATCAATTTCATGTCCTCGATGAAATCGATAATTCCTCCATGTATCTGGATTTTCTGGAACAATTGCTCTTCTCTGAGGAATATCTAGTTGTTGAAGTCACCACACACTGCCCATTCTCCTTCTACCAAACCCCCGACTGCATTAATTCCCCCCTACACCAATCTTCTTTCAATGCCACTGTTGGGAGCATATACTCTTGTTCTATGGCATATGCATTCCTGTTGAGTTGCTTCGAATTTACAGGTGATCATGTAGGACCCTACTTCAATAACTTTCCCTTTCCACTTCCTGCTATCCCATAATGCTATAATACCACCCCATGTGCTGCTAGCCTCAAAGCAAGCATACCTCACCCATCTACCACCCCAGACTTGGCTAATCAAGTCTTTGACTTCTCCCACTAATTTTGTTTCTTGAAGGCAAATTATGTCATCCTTCCAATCCATGGCCGCTCTTCACCAGTCTCCTTTTGTCTATCCCATTTAATCCCCTCACATTCCTAGATACTAATTTGAAATTCATGAATCAGTTAAAGACAGAACTCTCCCCTTGTTCCTCTTCCCATTGTCTTTGAACTTTACATCGAAAGATGTAAGGCCTTTTGGTTGTTGTGCCCCTTTGAATCTGGTTTTTTTCATATCCTGCTCCATCATCCTCGCTTGCCTGCTGCTGTCTGTTTGTCTCAAAAGTTCCAGGACCTCCTCTTCATGTCCCTGGAAATCGACCCCAATCTGTTTACTGAACTTCAGTAAATTTTTTGATGCACCCATATTGTAGCATCCATTTCCAAGTCCAGAGTAGTACTTTGATGGTGAGCACTAAGAGGCGCCACGTCTTCGAGTACACTGTTCTCGTCACCCTGCGCTGTACTTATTGCCAGCCTTTGATTGTCCATTAATTCTCCCCCTTCAACTTCCACTGTTAAAGCTTCATGAAATCTTGATATGAAAATCTTAGGTTATCTTTTGTTTCCTGATAAAGATATAAAAGATCAGGTAACGTTGCACTCAAGAGCCAACACTCATCTCAATTGTACAAGGTTTATCTTGTTGCCTCTATGAAAACTTCAACTGTAGGTGCTGACAACCTAATACATCCATCTAAGGAACTCAAAATCCATATCCTGTTTTTCTGGGCTTAGCTTCCAAATATCATACTAGGCTGGGAGCACCCAGCATTAGAAGAACAACACTTCTTTTGAATGTTATCTAACGTTTGGTTACAATAAGGATACATACATGAGTATCCTTGATATTTGGGCTCTTTTGGGTATGGCAAACTATTTCTTATGGTACATGTTAAAAAAAAAACATTTTCTAGATTCCTCTTTAAATCTTGTAGAAGAAACTGATGAGAGTACTATTACAGAGAGCCGTGGTGTAAATAATTTTAGATTTAGTCTTCCAAAGCCCTGCACATTTCGCGATTTAAATACAAAAGAAGCATAAGATCCATATAGGCTAGACCAACTAGTAGTCTTAAGGTTGGGTAACACGCACACACATTAGGTTCGACATTTGCTAGAGGTCTTTTTAGTTTGTTTTGAGATCTATATGGCAGTGCAGGGATAAATGTGACTGTTGGAGAACCTATAGTTTAGAGAGCTCCTGATCCGTCTTGAAAGATAAATTATAAAGTGTTGTAATCAAATGAGCCCAAATAGAGCACAATGGATATGGATGATTCATTTATCAAACCCTGCTTGGTACTGAGGTTTAGTTATTGTTAAAAGAGGTCAATTATCTTCTGTAAAAAATACTTTTCTGAAAAGCTTTTTCAATTATTTACACAACTAACATTAGAAAATGACTTCTATTGATGAATATTTCCCAATAAACCTTTTATGGCATACCTAATAAGTGGTGCGTCATTGCTGTAATGGTAATCTAAGAAGTTCTTTCGAAGGAGCTGTTGAAATGGTTGTCCGAGGGGCGGACAAAATGCTGAACGAATTGCTTTGGGAATGGTTTTGCCTAGAAGAAAAATGACCTGTCAAAACGGCCATTATAAAGAAGCATGGTGATCGGAGATCACTGGTAAAAGATGTCAATTTGCTGGACTGGAAATAGAAGTATTGTTGGCTAGAATAGTCATGAGAATGAGCCAATGAGGAAAGAATTGTTAATGATGAACAGATGGAAAGATTTGAGCGGGCAGATATTATTTTTTTTAAGTTAACCAGTATATTATCAACATTTAAGTGCACCAATAGTGCACTTTCTGAGC
Organism: Datura stramonium; assembly: GCA_018107945.1. Classification (NCBI taxonomy): domain Eukaryota; kingdom Viridiplantae; phylum Streptophyta; class Magnoliopsida; order Solanales; family Solanaceae; genus Datura; species Datura stramonium. The sequence goes on from JACEIK010002980.1 coordinate 35,071, forward strand.
TAATTACAAGTAGTAGTAAATGAAAACAAAACCTACTACCTAACCCTTAAATCCAGTCTAAAACAGAAGTAATATCCTCTGTCTCTAAGGGAAATTCCTGTAAACACCAAAAGTAGAATAACACTAGACAGTTCATCTTCATTTTCTGGAAGTTTGCACTTTTGTCTTCAAAACATCTCTGGTTCCTTTCTTTCCAGACTGTCCACCATATACAAGCAGGGACAATCTTCCATCTCTCCCTGTATTCTGTAGGCTTTCCATCCTTGTTCCAGCATGCTAGAACTTCAGCAGTCATTCCAGGCATGCTCCAGCTGATCCCTCTCCTTTTGGTGAAGAACTGCCATAATTGTTCTGTAACCCTACAATGTAGGAAAAGATGGTTTGTTGTATCAACTTCAGATTCACAAAAGAAACATCTGGAGCACAGTGGAATCCCCTTTTCATTAAATTATCTTGTGTTAAGACAGCTTGTCTAGTTACCAACCAAACAAAACAGTTTACATTAAATGGTACTTTAACTTTCCAAATCATTTTCCATGGCCAAGCAGTAACTTGATTGTTGATATTGCTGAAGTATGTATAAGCTGATTTGACAGAGAACTTGTCTTGCTTACCTCCCTTCCAAATTAGCTTGTCCTCCCTGTTGGAAAAATCTTTAAATTTGGTCTAGAATATTGAGAAATTCAGTAAATCTATCCACCTCCCAGTCATTGAACCTTCTCTTAAATATGAGATCCCACCCTTGGTTTTCCTTCACTTCTAGAACTGTAGCATTTTGTTGTTGGCTCAGTAGAAACAATTCTGAAAAAAACACTTTTGAGTGGTTGTTGCCCATTCCAAACATCCCACCAAAAGAGCGTCTTACCTCCATTGCCTACTTGTATTTTAGTATTTCTTCATAAGCTTTGCCACTAGTTTCTGATTGCTTTCCACATACCAACTCCATATGGGCTGCTGCTTTCTTTTGTCATCCAACAGTTTTCCACACCATATCTAGCTTTGATAGTCTCTCTCCACAAACTTTGTCCCTCTGATGCAAACCTCCACAACCATTTCAAAAGCAGACTCTTGTTGTGTGTCCTCAGGTTCTTGATAGCCATCCCACCTAACTGCTTGCTGGTTGTCACTGTGTCCCACTTGACCAGGTGGTATTTTTTGGACTCACTGTTCCCTTGCCAAAGGAAATTCCTTCTAATTGTGTCAAGCTTCTGGATGACCTTTGTAGGCATAGTAAATAAGGACATCATGTGGGTAGGCATAGCATCCAGGACACTATTAATTAGTGTCACTCTGCCTCCAAGAGATAGATATTGGCTCTTCCAGATTGCCAGTTTCCTCTCACTTTTCTCCAGTACTCCATTCCAGTTGCTTAGTGCCTTACTCTTGGCACCTAGTGGCATTCCTAGATAAGATGTAGGTAGCTGTCCTGCCTTACCACCCAAAATCTTTGTCAACAAATTGATCTCTGCCACTTCATTCACTGGGTACACATAGCTCTTGCCCCAGTTTATATGTATCCAGACACTGCCTCAAAGAGGATTCACAGTACTGATGCAAAAATTCAGCCACTTCATCCACCTGTTCCCAAACCCCGTTCTCTCTACTGTCCTCCATAAGAATTCCCAATTAAGGTGGTCATATGCTTTTGCGGTGTCTAATTTGCACAGGATTCCAGGAATGTTGGAGTTCTTCCTCGCATCAATACATTCATTTGCTATCATGACTGCATCCTTAATCTGCCTCCCCTTTATGAATGCCATCTGATGGTCATCTACCAGTCTATGCATCACTTTCTTTAGCCTTTCAGTCAGCAACTTGGACAAAATCTTGTAAAACTTCCTATCAGGCTGATAGGTCTGAAATCTTTCAGTTCTTTGGCACCCACTTTTTTAGGAATCAAGGCTATGAATGTGGCATTGAAGCTCTTCTCAAAATAGCCCTGATTATGAAAGTTCTGGATTGCTGCAATTACTTCCTTGTTGATGATACCCCAGCAGTGATTGAAAAAAGCCATGGTGAATCCATCTGGGCCTGGGGCTTTATCTCCTGCAATGCCCTGACTGCCTCCTTGATTTCCTTCTCCTCAAACCTTCTCTGTAAGAGGACATTTTCTTCTTCAGTAATCCTAGGCTGCTCTCTTAGATTCATCTTTGGCCTCCAATCTTCTGTCTCAGTATAAAGACCCTGATAGAAGTTGATGATGTTCTCTTTAACATGTGCTGGGTCAGTTTCTAGGTTCCCATTCACCATAAGACTATCGATAATGTTATACCTCTTGTGCCAATTTGTTGTTTTGTGGAAGAACTTGGTGTTCCTGTTACCCTCCTTTAACCATAGTGCCCTGGACCTTTGTCTCCATGCCACTTCTTCCTTCTTTGCAGTTTCCTCAAATTCGACTGTTAAGACAGCCCTCAAATATGACTCATCACTATTCAAACTCCTCTGATCTTGAATCATATCTAAATCTGCCAGTTGGTTCAAGATGTTTTGTTTCTGCATCTCCAGGTTACCTTGAATAGATTTGCTCCACTCTCTCAGCTTCATTTTGATATGCTTCAGTTTACTTGCTAGAATAAAATCTGGTCTGCCTATCTGCTCTGCTTCTTCCCACCATTCTTTTATATTTTCCTTGAAATTTTCTGCTTGTAGCCACCAGTTCTCGAACTTAAAGTAACTACCAGCCTTTTCCCAGTTACCACATTCCAACATCAGTGGCGTGTGATCAAATGTGACTTTTTGCAAAATAGCTTGTCTTATGTTACTGAAGGTGTTATCCCATTCTTCAGAAATCAGGAACATGTCTAGTCTTGCAGCAATGTCCTGGTTTTCTCCTTTTTTTTCCAGGTGAATTTTCCACCAACCAGAGGTAGATCCTCTAGTTCTGTATCTTTTATGAAATTCGAGAAGTTCTCCATGGCTATGTTGATTCTGCGACAGTTCTTCTTTTCTGAAGGAAACCTGACTACATTGAAGTCTCGTGCTATCACCCAGGGGCCACTAAAGAGACCTCTTACTGCACCCAATTCACCCCACACCTCTTCTCTTTCGTTTCTTTCATTTGAAGCATATACCCCAGAGAGGAGGTACCAACTGAAATCCAGTGTTTTTCCCTTGAATTTGCAGGTGATGGAGTAGGACCCCACTTCACATATTTCACCCTCCCAGATGCTGCTGTCCCACATTATTAATATTCCGCCTCTAGTACCATTTGCCTCTAATTGCCCATACATGACCCTCCTACTAGACCATAGCTCCTTGATCTTGTCTTCTATGTTTCCTTCCAGTTTAGATTCCTGGAAACAGTATACCTCCACCCTCCATTCTTTCACCATGTTTCTGACCATCAGCCTCTTCCTTGGATCATTGAGGCCCCTCACATTCCAAGACACGATTTTAATCTTCATTAAAAATATTAGTGAACCTCCCCCCTGCTCCTTGTCCCGTAACTGACAAAATTGCTGACTGGTTCCAAGTTCTTCAACTCTTTGTAGCCCTTGTGTCTAGGAGTTGTCGCAACTACCATTGCTGTCTCCCTGTTTATTGATTGCCTTTTCTCGTCAATTTTCATGAATAATTCCAAGGCTTTCTTTTCACAGCCCTGGAAGTGTACCCCATATTCCTCGCTTAATCTATAGATATTAGCTCGAACCCCTGAGGACAAGCATTCGATCATTTCGCCTTCGGTTGTAGAATTAAGAGGAATTACATCTTCAATTGTTTGTTCTCATTCTGCTTCCCCTTCAATTTGTTGTAATTGAAGATCCTCTGCCTCATGCATTGTCAGGATACTACCATCTTCATGGTAAGTGATATGCATATCCTCTTCCCTGTTCCTTTCCGGTTCTTGGTTTTCTTCTCCCTCATATTGTGTATAGTCTGCTGATCGACTGTCTGTGTTTGTATGTCTATTAGCTGAGTGTTTGCCCTTATGATGGCCTCTATTTCATCATATAGAGTCATTAGGCCTTTCTTCTTCTCCCAATTTGCACGCTGAGTTTAAATAATCAGCTTGGGCCAAGGGGTCCAGGCCCATCTGATTTTGATTTCCCCTTCCGACTCTTTTAACCTTCCTTGCCTCACATGCCGTCGCACGTGCCTCCTCCCCCACTTGCTCTGAGAAGCCCATGTGCCCACTGCTGACACCACCTGTACTCCTTCCCGGGTTCCCATGTGTACAACCTGTCTTTAACCTTCGGTTATTGCTATTACCCGTCTCTTCTTCCCCAAAACTTATGACGGGCCATTCTTCCCAGATGGGGACAACATATCCAATCCCATCGTGATTCAATACTACTTCCTTCGGTATCTGATTTCTGTCGCCTTTGACTAGGATTCTCGCCCATTCAAATGGTTCCGCAGCTTTGTCTCCTCCTCCATCTTCACCCATCCAGCACACTGGTTGCCTATGGCCTTTAACACCTTCTCCGACCAAAGCTGTAATGGCAGCCCAACCAATCTTATCCACGTTTTCTTTCGCAAGGTGTTATCTTGCATCGTCCCTATTCTCGGTGACCACTCTAGTGGGCTTAAGCTACTTAAATTTCTGCCCAAAAGCTAATATTTATTGTATCAAAGCACAATAAGGCTAATTCAGAATTATATGCTCTAGTGATCAGATGATTCAGATACATTGGCTGAATTAATCTGATTTATATTGACAGGTGGCTGTAACTCAATGAAATTAGAGTGTTCAGATTCTTAATATTTGAGTTATCCAAGTGAATTAAGTTTTAGATTTTTCATTACCGAGGAAAAAGTTTTCTTCAACGAAGTATTATTTTGGTTAGTATTAAGTAAATTGTTTTGTGTTCAGGTAATTTCTATTTGCTACAAGGAGGGAGCTTCTGAAAAAGGACTCAGGGGCATGAAAGAGGTACGTGCTATCCCTACTGCTAACTGAACCATATTGATTCTGTAAATGTTCCCCTGCTTAAGGTAGTGTTGTCTCCATTAGGTTGCAAAAGGATACATAAAAGGTGAGAGAGTTGGGTATGCCAACCTCTCTCCAGGTGTTGATCTTTACCTTTGTCCTCGGAGTGATGCAATTATCACTATTCTTGCAAAATATGGTTTCTTCAAGGGAATGGCAGCTGTGGAAGAAAACTCTGAATTGATGATTGGTTGTGTTGTATGGCGGAAGAATCGAACAGCTTTGACTTCTGCTGCTAAAAAGCCTGAGGAAAAGGCTAATTCTTTGCAGGAGCAGCTTCAAAAGTCACCATCTGATTCCTCTATGTTGCAAGGTGGGGGACAAGGTTCTTTATCTGTGCCATCAAACGAGAACTCAAACCCATCTGTCTCACTCAGCTCTTTCTCAACTCTTGAACAAGCAAATGTTACTGATGACAAGAGTGTTGGTATTGATTCCGCAAGCAGGACTACCTTAACAGCTTCTGGTGCGAAGTCACCCCCTTTTCAGCAAAAAGAATCTGAACTTTCCAGCTCACATCTTTGGGGATCTAAGGGGCACTTGTCGAGCAGCGAAGCTTCTTTTCTCCATCATTCAAATGCTGAACCACCCAAGGAAAGCATGAACCTCCCAAAACCTGTAACATCATTGCTGCTCAATGCACCAAAACCAAAAATGGCATTTTCTGATTATGATGATCTTCCTGAATTTGACTTTGGAACTGCTAGAGGGATATCTTCAAGTTCCTATTGTTCTGATGGATCCATTTTTGGCAATAGGCTTCAACTTTCTGGAAGTAGGATTTTAGGCATGTCTAAACAGCCAACCAGACCTATGGCACCTTTAGTTTCCATGAGTATTCCTAGGTCAGTAATACCGGTCAGTAAAGATATGCCCCTTCCTAGAAATGTTAATGACCACGGTCAACTGATCACTGCTTCTAGGCAAATGGAAGAAAATCTTAACAGCCAAATTCATGCTATTCCAGTGACAGTTCCTGTTTGCGCGCCTGGTTCTCTGATGGTTCGGTTTGATAGCTCAGGTAAGAACTTATTTTGTGATGATGATATGCCTGAATGGTTGCCACCATATGCTCGGAAGGGAAAAACAAATGAACCACCAAAAACCCTGCCCCCTGAATCTTTAAACTCAACCTCAAGAACATTGCTGCCTCTTCCTACAGGATCAGTGTTTCCTTATCCATCCTCTGCCACAACCCATAACAGTTTTTCTTCACAACCATCTCCTCCACTCTATCATCTGCCTGCCAATTCCAGAGTGCCACCCCCCATACCCTCTCAAGATGGTCCTAGTTATTTGACAGGATTCACCTTTAATCCAGTTCCAAGGCCACAGTCTAGTTCACTTGCTGCTTCAGGTTCATTGCAGCCTGCCGATAAAAGAGTAAGGAGGTCTTGATACTATTTGAAAACTCAATCTACAATAAAGTGCTGCTTCGAAAATTATTAAGTGGCATTCCAAAGCTGTAAATATGCATGGATAGCTGGTCAGGTTATGGATAGAGGAGTAAATTGAGACAGTCTATAGTTGTTTTTTCATTTCCCCCTTCATGTGAAGTAGTGTTCCTGCAGTAACAGTCAAACAGAGGACAGTTGTTGTAAACAGGCTTTTCTGCGTATTATACTGTTCGTTAGCTGCCTTAGCTGTGTTATTGATTCTCTTTTTCCAGTTCTCCCAACATTCCCAAGCCCCTGTGTAACATTCATATCTTATGCGTGTTGTCGATGGCTAATGTGCTTGATATTGTTGGTGTGTAAGAAACTTGAAACAAGTAGTGGTTGTCTTGTTCATCGGTAACTCCTATCGACTAGTTTTCCATGACTAGTGAGGATTTTATTCAAGTCACAAGACAATTGGACAAAATTATGTTTCCTGTTTCAGAAGCCCAGTGATCATATGTGGATTTCCTTGTGCATCCAGGTGTGTCTAAGTGGTTATTTGGACATGGTTACTGCATTAGTTTGCATCTCTTAAGATTCATTTTGTTTCCTCTACTGAAAAGAAAAATCTAACATGAAATTTTGTGCAATATCAATCCAATGTTAGGTTTTGGTAATAAAGTGTTGCATTACAAATAGGAAGTTTGGTTTTCTGAGATAACATAAAATGATACATGCATAACTTATGCAAGAATTTGTGTATTATCTTAGACATTATAGAATATGTAATATCTTGAATTGAGGGTCTATCAAAAATAGTCTTCTCTACCTCTCAAACTAGGAGAAGGTTTGCGTATATTGTACCCTCCCTAGACTTCACTCTTTAAGTAGTAAAAAGAGTCTCAATTGAATTTCATTGCCCTTCACTGAAAAATTCCTCTAAGCAAGCAAGTAGCAAGTCCATCTTCGCATAGGATACTATCTGCTTTATTCTCCTTTCCTTTTATGATCGGTCGAAAGAGAATGGAAATCAAAACTTCAATACCTATGATCGTTTTGTAAAGATCGAATCATGGTGAGAAGACGAGAATTGAGTTATGATTGATGAAAGTTTAGTATGTATTTAGTAGTAAAAAGAGTCTCAATTGAATTTCGTCACCTTTCACTCAAAAATTTCTCAAAGAAAGCAAGTAGCAAGTCAGTCTTCGCATAGCATACTATCTCAGTTATTCTCCTTTCCTTTTATGATTGGTCGATGGAGAATGGAAATCAAAACTTCAACACCTATGATCGCTTTGTAAAGATCGAATCATGGTGAGAAGACGAGAATTGAGTTATGATTGATGAAAGTCTATTATGTATTAAGTAGTACAAAGAGTCTAAATTGAATTTCATCGCCCTTCACTCAAAAATTTCTCAAAGAAACCAAGTAGTAAGTCTATCTTGGTATAGCATATTATCTCAGTTATTCTCCTTTCCTTTTATGACCCGTTGAAGGGGAATGGATATCAAAACTTACCTGTGATAGCTTTTTAAGGATCGAAACTTCAACACCTATGATCGCTTTTTAAGGATTGAATCATGGTGAGAAGAGGAGAATTGAGTTATGATTGATGAAAGTCTAGCATGTATGAATTAGTAAAAAGAGGCTCAATTGAATTTCATCGCTCATTACTCAAAAATTCCTCAAAGAAAGCAAGTAGCAGGTCAATCTTTGCATATAATACTATCTTAGTTATTCTCCTTTCCTTTTGTGATCGGTCGAAGGGGAATTGAAATCAAAACTTCAACACCTATGATCGATTTTTAAGGATCGAATTATGGTGAGAAGAGGAGAATTGAGTTGTGATTGATAAAAGTCTAGCAGAGGCTCAATTGAATTCCATCGTCCTTCACTCAAAAATTCCTCCAAAAAAGCAAGTAGCAAGTCAGTCTTCGCATATCATACTATCCTAGTTATTCTCCTTTCCTTTTATGATCGGTCGAAGGGGAATGGAAATCAAAACTTCAACACCTATGATCGCTTTTTAAGGATCGAATCATGGTGAGAAGAGAAGAAATTGAGTTATGATTGATGAAGGTCTAGCATGTATGAATTAGTAAAAAGAGGCTCAATTGAATTCCAACGCCCTTGACTCAAAAATTCCGCAGAGAAAGCAAGTAGCAAGTCAGTCTTCGAATATCATACTATCTTAGTTATTCTCCTTTCCTTTTATGATCGGTCGAAGGGGAATGAAAATCAAAACTTCAACACCTATAATCGCTTTTTAAGGATCGAATCATGGTGAGAAGAGGAGAATTCAATTATCATTGATGAAAGTCTAGTATGTATCAAGTAGTGAAAAGAGTCTCAATTGAATTTCATCACCCCTTCACTCAAAAATTCCTTAAAGAAAGATGCACACTATCTCAGTTATTCTCCTTTCCTTTTATGATCGGTTGAAGAAGAATGGAAATTAGAAATTTAACACTTATGATTGTTTTGTAAAGATCGAATCATGGTGAAAAGTCGACAATTGAGTTATGATTGATGAAAGTCTAGTATGTATTTAGTAGTAAAAAGAGTCTCAATTGAATTTCGTCGCCCTTCACTCAAAAATTCCTCAAAGAAAGCAAGTAGTAAGTTAATCTTCACATAGCACACTATCTCGGTTATTCTCCTTTCCTTTTATAATCGGTCCATGGAGAATGGGAATACAAACTTCAACAACTATGACCGCTTTGTAAAGATAGGATCATGGTGAGAAGATGAAAGTCTAGTATGTATTAAGTAGTATTGGACAACATACCTACTTATTTCATGGCACTCTTCCCCATCCAAGCAAAGGTTTAGAAGAAGCTAGATAGAATAAGATACTAATTTCTATAGGAAGGCTACAACCTAACACAAGATTCACTTGGCAAACTGGTCTAAGGTCACATTACCCAAAGAAAGTGTACTTGATATTAAGACCTCTCCTTACACATCAAGAGCATGCTGATGAAATGGCAGTGAAGATTCAGTCAAGAGGATGCTGGCCTATGGAAAGAGATCATTAAAGTAAAATATGGGAGACTCAACCACTAATGCACCAAATCTATTAGATTTCACCTCATGGTACTTGGCTATGGAAGAACAAAAAAAAAAGGTATGGGAAGATTTTTCTAGCAACATATATTTTCAAGTTGGAGATGAGGTCATTACAAATTTTTGGACATACAAATAGCCAAGGAACACAACACTGAAGAAGCATTTTTAAACATCTTCCTTATAGAAATTAGAAGGCAACCTAGACTCTCTTATTGGTCAAAACAAAGAGAACAACTCATGGTAGCGGCGGAGGCTAGATTTTCACCAAGGGGGTTCGAAATAGATTTCTAAGTTATGTTAAGGGGGTTCAATATGCAACATATACACATAAATATCATATTTAACCTTAAATGTACAGTGCACTTTTCCGACGAAGAGGGTTCGGATGAACCCCCTTTCGTCTCCCTGGCTCCACAAATGCCTCATGGAACCTAAAACCTTAGAAGGAACCTACAGGACTGGAAAGTTGATGAACTCTTACACATGCTGGAAGTGTTTCAGATAAAAAAACAAATGTACTTGATTTCAGACCGGGTACAACCCAAGGTCATCATCCCCTTTTGTTTTCACAATCAAAAAATTATTCTGAAGGTTTGCAATAAAATCAAAAAATAAGAGATTGTATAACGTTGCAGCTAAACTAATGGAGGAAGGAGAAGGGGAAGGAGGGTGGACATCAAATGGATTAGAGTTATCATATAACTGAAAGAGGTCCATTTCCTCTTTTAATGTTGTTCAGCCAAGAGCACATACGCGAAATTAGAGCTAGAGGAATGGGAAGACAAGAGAATGCATGGGTACTCCATCTAGAAAAGAAATGATTGAAATAGAGCGAAGAATGAAAAGGCAGGCAGAGAAATGCTCCATCAACACTTAGTTGAGAGACAAATTGAAATGGGGGCAGCTCAAAGGATGGAATATACTATGTTAAGGTAGGATAAGCTACTATGTGCTCCAACAAAATGATGTTTGATCTATGGCCTTGGAAGCTAGTATGGAAAAACAAAACTACCAACCAAAGTGAGTTGCTTCAATTGGTTGGCCCTTAAAGATGCCTGCCTCACCCTTGACAACCTAATTAGAAGGAATTTTCAGCTACCAAACAGGTGTTTCATATGCCAAACTGACTCAAGAGTCCATCAACCACCTATCCCTTCACTATCCAATGACTACAGATGATATCTGGAATTTGTTCCGCAAGTGTTTTTGGTTTGAACTGGACTTTGCTTTTCACTGTCAGAGATGCCTATGTTTGTTGGAACTCAGAGATCAGTAGGCATATATGTATTTCCATTTATGCAGTACTCTCCTAGCTTTAGTTCTTGAAGTTGGAAAACTAACACCCACAAAAAGGGACTTTCGGGGCGTCTGAAGATCCATAACTTCTTGTACTAATTTCTTCCTGATGCATTACTAATTCTCTTGGCGCGGATGTACTCGTTAACATAATGGTAAGGGTATAGTTCCGGGAGATAAGAGCAAGAAATTTACTAATCTAAACAAATAACAGCATTCTGAAAGAACAGTAGAAGTAAATCATGTACAATATCAAGAAAGTGACGATCAAACCAACAAGCAGCAGTTCCATTTTCTGCCAATTCTGGCACCAAGGAGATCAGCTATGACATGTGAACTCATGTCAACTGATCTCTCTATTTCTTTCTTCCTTTTTTTTTGGAGGGAGGGAAGGGGGGTTTGTTTTGACTTATTTTTCAAGACATGACAAAATCTACAAGGTGATAAATATATAAAAGAGTACTAAAAGAAACATTTACAAAGTTTAGATGAATCAATTGGTGGCCAAACTGTCTGAATCAATGTCATCAACAGTGAGCCAGTCACTGGATTCCTCGCCTTCGGAATCTTTATCCCGGTGAATCGATTGGCCAGCCTTGTGCTGACTACCTTGAGCTCTAGAGTTCTCATTTAGTTGAATCCATTCATGGGATTCACTAGATGAGGAAACTTTCTTTCTGTGTGTGGGCTTGCTTCCTTGCAGTCTATCCGATAGATCTGTATCATCATCCTCAAGATCACTGAAAGAAACGTCATCCTCGTTCTTGTCAGCATATGATGTTGTATTTTTGGTCTTTTCATCTTCTAACTGCTGTTGACGTTTCTCGTCATGCAAACCGTCTTTATCCTGAGAGGCATTTGCAGTCTCCACTGAAATAGTTTTCTCCTCCAATTTACTTTCAGACCCTTGCTGTCCACTGACCGTGACATCCTTCTCAGATGCATCAACAGTAGTCTCAGAGTCCTTAGATGCTTCTGGCTGTGGGTCTTTCTTACTTTGCAACTGCTGCAGAAGTGTCTCCCTTACTTCAACAATCTACAGCAAAAGCCAAATTAACTTGAAAATGATAATCATGTCATCATAAATTTTTTCAAAAGAAGTCAACAAAAGAGAACCAAGTGCAAGTAAGAGAAAAGGGAAAAACAAATGACCAAGAGAACTGACTGCATCTCCTCCATAGAAAAACACACCTCAACCGCCCTCCACCCCACACACACACCAAAAAAGGGAACAATTAGGAGAAAAACAAAAACAATGTTTTATAAATCTAAAAACCTCATCACTTTCGCAATGTCAAGCTTCAACAAAATACTAACCAAGCTTAGGCCAATAGATGGTATAAATATTTCCTAGAGGGCATGTGAACTCCCATTCTCTCATTATAGAAACTGCTCGAGTCAGAACATCACACTAAGAGTACAATTAATTCAACTTGCATCAATGAACTGGATAGTTTGATTGTTCAGTGAATGATATGTGATGTAGTAGCAGTACTTCAGAGCTACAGCTGGAATGATGACCCAATCAAAATTGTAATCCTTAAAGCATGTAAATGGAATGATTACTGAATCAAATTGTAATCCTTAAAGCAGATAAAATACAGGTCAAGAACATTCCACGGGCATAGAGTTTTAATCTACAGGATTGCAGATTTTTCTCAATTTAACAGTCCCCTGTCTGCTCACAAATTTATAAAAGAATTGTGGCAAAACAACATCATTCAATATATTAACTTTATCAGAAAGAAACTTGCCTCAGGAGTTGACAACAGCTCCAAGTCATTTCCATTCAACCTCGGAAGCAATAAAACGAAATATATCATCCAAAATTGCCCATCAGATAGTTCATGGCAAACCTTCTCCCTCAAGGACTCAAGTCCAGGCACAAACTGCACAATGGATGCCACATGTTCTTTCTGACTATCAGACATGGAAAAATCTGCAAGCAAATTTGTTAACCATCAATCAGAGGCCACAAGAAACATGAAAAATAGTTGCACAAGCTAGGCCTAATTAAGGAACTACTCCTTTTGATGACATATAAAGTATGGGTAAGCATCCAGAAGTGGTCAAAACTCGGAAAACAACAAGAAAGGAAGTCCACTTCTATTTATTCTAGTTACATTTTCTACATTTTTTTTGATGAAGTTCTACACTAACAAAGTCTTCTTTAGGAAGTGCACAGAGCAACATAGAATTGTTCGACAAGTTAATTCAAGATATATACAAATCAGATTAAAAAAAGTTCTTCAAAGTAATGTATCATAATAAGCGAATTGAAGAACTAGAAGTTGAAGATAACATCCTTCAGGAAGAACTACTCTGAGGAAAACCAATGCTTGCACTACAAGCAGACAAAAGAACTGCATTACACTTTTTAATCACTGACGGGGTACCAGTCATTATCAGATGAGCATGAGGCACCAACATAAACAATCATATTAAGAAATTTCATAATGATAAATATCAGCTCTTCTGCACCCAAAAGTGTGGCCTAGTCGTCAATATAGTGGATTGAGAACCATGAGATCTCAAGTTCAAATCCCAGGGACAAAAACACGAGGTGATTTCTTCCTATCTGTCCTAGCCTTGGCGGGCAGAGTTACCTGGTACTTGTTTCTGGTGGGAGGTGGTAGGTATCCCATGGAATTAGTCAGAGTGCGCGCAAGCTGGCCCGGACACCACGGTTATAAAAAAAATACATCAGCTCTTCCAGATGTCCAGTAACCATCAATTATGTATAACTTTATAGCCTACTAGCAATCACAAATTCACTAGTTACATTTTTATTTTGGTTTCTGCTCTTCTATTTTTCAGGCATAAAGAACTAGCAAACACAGTCTAGCCTTTGTTTTCTCCCTTTCAGCCTGTCAAGTTTCTGTTTCACATTTAATTATCATCTTATTGTTATCCGCACTAACGAAACCACTACCAAAACAGATAAACAAGAGATTCTTAAAGAAAAAAGTCCAGTGCGCATGCAAAAACCACCTGGTTTGCATCAACATGTGAAAGGTTATGGATGAATAACCCATAAGATTTTCAACTTAGGAAGTTGTTGCATGCTACAATCTGCCAACACATTCTGTCAGGTAGACATGCAAAGTCCTTACCTGAAAAACTTTATGGATCAAAACAAAATATCTTCAGCCCCAAAATTAGGTAAAAGAAAAAATTGGACAGAGAAAAGGAAGCAAAGATATAGAATTCATATTATGATTTGAATTCTATACCATTTATGGCGTCTGATGGAAGAGGATTATTGTCAAAAGTCCAGCATCTAATAGTTCAGGTTTGGTAATAGCCCAAAAAATGATAATTTCCATTATTCCTTTTCTTGCTTATCTAGGGGAGGGAGCAAGCAGGTGACACTCCCACTATGGGACTAGAATCCCACAGGATTGCTTAATCATTTTTCTATGCCTTAGTTAATGTATAATTTCCCCTACTGACCATATGTGAATATATGTTATGCCAGATTATTTTTTTTAATTAAATATGTTGTGCCAGATTTTTTTATATGTTATGCAAGATTTGGTGGCATGCATGTTATTTAAAGTATGTATGCAAATCATCTATACGCCCATCTTGTTTGGGACTGGAGCGTGGTAGTTGTTGTTGTATACAAAGCTTTCTATAAAACAAGGTAACGACAACATCTGAAAGTGACTGAAACCCTTACCACACTTTTCCTCTTAAATCATGAACAAAAACCATAGGCTTTTAAAAAAATGAATGTCTTACTATAATCTCACATTCTGTGAAACACATGCACACACACCCCACACACCCCTTAAGAGTAAACGAACAACATAATATTGGAATATAACAACTAATAGCAGTGTTCAACTACCAAGGTATCAAAACCACCATCATTATCTTATCAATATTAAGTATGTCACACCTACTGCAACTCTTGATGACGATGAAGCGCTATAATATACCAAATACAGTACCCAAATGGCCAGATTATACATAACAGGAAACAATTTGCATTTGCCCATAAAGATTTTTTTCGTCCATCTATTAATCTCTATGAGATTCAGAGAACACTTAGTATTGGAATGAAATGGACCTGAATAGAGCAGAACTTATATAGAAGATCATGTAACCAACACCAAACGATTTGGGATTGAGGCATACGTTAATTGATTTCAGCCAATATCTAGAAAACAAACACAGAAGATTGTCCCAAAGGCATGGATAAGTGGTTGATGCAAGGGAATAACGACTGTTAGAATCCTAGCTCTTTGTGAGCTCATTTGTTCCAGTCATAGTGGGGATGTTTACCCAACAGGCTGATAGCTGGATTAGTGGAGTTGCAAGCTGTCACCCAACCAATGTCATTAAAAAGGCAGAGTCAAAAATTGCTCCTTTAACAAGCTATAGTGGACTAGCACCCAAGGGTGTGGTCAATAAAGTGAGTGCAAACCTTGTTGACTATGGTTCAACTCCCAGCTTAGACAAAAAGTGTTTTCGATCTGCCTAAGCCTTGATGACTAGATTGAGCCGGTAGCTGTGCTGGCGGGAGGTGGTAGGTATCCGGTGAAAGAGCTGAGGTGGGTGCAAGCTAACCAAGACCACCATTATCAATTTCTTCTTTTTTGAAAAAAAGAAAGAAGAACAACTGCAAAGGACTAGTTACACATTTAGCAAAGTGATCACCACTCAAAGAAACTAATCATCATGTAATAGTACTCCTATATCACAGTTAGTGAACTAAAAACAACATATTTAGGAATTACCACTGGGTAGAGAGAGTGGAAAATCAGTCCACAACTGAGGCCTCTGTGAGATTGTGCTAACAAAGTCCACAACTTCATCCGTAATACCGACAATTTCCTCTTCTTCATAATCATCATCGTCATCTCCATCTTCATCTTCAGCATTTTCACGATCATTTGGTTCATCACCAAACTGTAAAAAATTGGAAGCCAACTTGGAAATCTCAGAAACAGTTTTGTTCGAAGAAAACAAAGAGAGACCCGATTTAAAGCTATCTCCAATCTCCACTAAATCGTTCTTGATTCCACTAAATTTTTCAGAAGAGGATTCTTGCTCCGACTGAGTTGGAGATGTCGGAGCAAGAAAGGCGGCGACACCGCGGAGATGCTGGGAGAAAGTCTGCGAAATGGCTGAGAAATCTTCCTTTATGCCGGATGAATTGGGATCGGAACCCTTCTCCGCAGGCGATGAGGGGTTTTCACCGCCGCCCCCGCCGCCGTCGTCATCGGATTTGAAAGGATTTGGAAGAGGAAGAGAGAACCAAGATGACATTTTTTTTTTCTCTTTCTTCAATCTGCTCTTTCTCTCTCTTATTTCCTTTTTCCTCTTTTAAAACTTTTTATTTTCTATTTAATTTTCTTTTTTCGTTTGAAAGAAAAAATATTATAAGTAAATGGACGTTTGGATATAAAAATCCTGAAATTTAAGAAAAAATTAAAAATAATAATTATTGGAGTT
>JACEIK010002980.1:53672-67404 GCA_018107945.1 Datura stramonium
CTATATATTGTATAGAGACCAATGGGTCCCACACATTGTTAGGAATAGCTTGATCAAGTATATCTCCGCTCCTTGACTATTTTATCGTACTTACTATTTTTCACCAATATAGATAAATAGAGTCAAAAGTATTACCTATTAGAAAAAGAATCATTTGGCTTTAAAAAAAATAAAATTGGCAACAGTTACTTAAATTTTTGAGTTAAAAAGAATTATCGACTTCTCGTTCCTTTTTTAATAGGTGAAAGGATATCGTTTCTCAGTCTTTAAATGAGGAAAATATTAAAGTACGATACGACTTATAACAAGAAAAATAAGGAGATATAGGGTGCGGAAAATTACCATGAAATAAGATACGATCCTCATCCTATTCATGGAGATTCCGTAACTATTTCAAAGGTTTTAAGTATAAATGTTGTACCTAGATTTTCTTGCAAAATGCATAAATAACAAAAGGGAAGATTAATTTCCATTGATAAATTAATACAAAGAAATAGCAAGAAAATCCTGATAAAAAATCGAGTAAAAGACCAGATTTTCATATCCAAACAATGTACAAATCACTAGAC
This sequence comes from Datura stramonium, assembly GCA_018107945.1. Taxonomy (NCBI): domain Eukaryota; kingdom Viridiplantae; phylum Streptophyta; class Magnoliopsida; order Solanales; family Solanaceae; genus Datura; species Datura stramonium. The sequence goes on from JACEIK010002980.1 coordinate 54,242, forward strand.
AAATCTGTTTCACAATACATCGGGTGTTCAACAATCACAAAATCTTACAAGAAGAACAAAAATTAAAACTTGATAAAAATTTATGAGTCAAGAATTATTGAGCGCGCCCGCGATGTTTTGCAAATAATGAATGAACCAAGAAAAAGCTATCTAGATATTTAACAAATAAATTTTTTTCCTATCCCCTGAGCATTGATACAAATCTATTCTTCCAATATCTTCCTGAGTATCAAAAATCAATAGCTGAATACAGCAACATGTTCTCTCTGGATTTTTGTTCAAATGAGGCCAGTATAAGGGTTATAGGCGGTTTGTACAGGCATACCGGGGCCATACGGATTGGCAGTAGCTCCATAAGGGTTGGCGAATGGATTTGCAGTCGGTTGTGGTTGGGGAGTCATCATCATCATGTGGTGTTGTTGTTGATGCTGTTGCTGCTGCTGTAACATGAAAGCCTGTTGCTGGTTGGCCATGGCTGCCATCTGCACATTTGTCGGGGCCGCCACCATGTTGGAGACATAGAATGGGTCGTATCCTACATTCTGCATCATGGGAGCCGCCGCTGGTGCAGGTTCCCATGGATTATAGCTCACATTTTGGTTGGTGTGTCTTATTGCATCATCATACAAACTATCTAGCATAAGTTTGTCGAGTCCTCCAGCCTAGTTTTTACAAAAGTAGGAAGTATCAGTACAAGTATGGCTCTTTATACATGTGAAGAAAAACGTGCATCAGAATCTTCTGCAGGTAGATCCAAGATTTAAACTTGATAAGTTCAACTTTTAAATTCTTAGCATTGTACTTCTGAAATTATGCATTTAGAATTAATATTTATCAAAACTTTCACTTGTATATCTGGAATTCAGCGCTATGGCTGTGCAACGCCCAGATTTTCCCCAAGTCTGGAATCGTTAATTTTTCTTCGTTCTTCGCATTTTCAATTATACTTCCTGTCAAAGATACTGGGTTCAGTTGAACCCGTCGTACAAAGGTTGCATCCACCTCTACTTGCATGTATTACATAAGCCCCCAAATAGAGATGGTGAGACTATAATCTTGTCTCTTACAACACGATTTGTTCACTTTTCTAATCAATGGGCACTGATTAAGAGCAGTGAATAAGATGTGTAATTGTACCAGTTTACTAGCAGTAGCGGCACTCTCATTCGAGCTGGGAGCTTCCACAAGAGCCAGTTCCCAGCCTGTAGTTCCATTAGTAAGATTTGAACCAGTTGAAGTAGGTGGGTTGGTAGAGCCTGTGACAGCACCAAGAGTCAGAATTTCCATCTGGGGGAGGGGCCTCGGGCAAGTTCCGAACATTTCTAGGTATCTGATGCAATTGAGTTTGAAACACTTACCAACTGGTATGATAGCTAAAGCCAAAGAATTTTTCTCATCTAGTTCTGCAACAGCTGGAGAAGGATCGTCCAAAGACTACCGACAACAAATATAAGGCTTCAAATATCCATTCATAGAGTTAAATACAATAAGGCTACAGATGATAATGTCTTGAAACTATTACCAAAAGATCAGCAGGTTCTGCTGGAGGAGCTTCCGTTTTAACAGGTTCCGGCTTTGGTTCAGGTTCCTTTTCAGGTTCAGGTGGAGGGGGAGAACGGGAGCCAGCATCTTTGACCTCTGGGTCCTTTTTGTACTCAATAGCTAAAATAACTTTTGGTTCCTGGAAGTCGAATAAATTGCATTAAATTTCAGATCTCATTGGAGTAAAACACACTTGTTCATATCAAATTCAAGTCTAACCACTACCGTTATAAAAAAAAGTATTTTCGCATGCTTGGTGAGCTTCTCATTTGAAGGGGCTTGTTAAACATAATTAGATAATTGACATTTATCAATGTGAGGAGATTTCTTACCGAATCTTTCCGCACTGTAGAAGCTCGTGGTGCTTCTCTAACATACTCCTCCATGGCTTGTAAAAATGATGCAGGGGGCTTGATTATAAATAAAATGCAAAGATGATTAGTGAGACATCTAAAATGACAATAAGAAAAAATTGCATACATTTCCCAGAAAAATCTCCTCGTACCTGCTCAATTTTAATAAATTTCTCGCCACGTCCCACGTCAATACTTTTACATATTTCATAAAACTCTGAAAGCGCTTCCGCCTAAAAATAAATGGAGATGTATCAGGGAAGGTGTCAAAATTCCTAAAGGAACACAGTCTCTCGAACTTTTTTGATGTATTAAGCTGGCTCTGCAAATAATCTCTCGGGATGATACCTGCTGCCCAGCCCTGCGGTATATATCCAGAGACCTAAGAGCATCATTCCGTTGCATCTCAAAGAACTGTAGAGAAAATAACTCGGTTAACCTTCATTAATTATTACTGAGGAGAAATAAGACTATCTATAATATAGTCAGAAGAAAAGCCTAACCTTGTCAACTAAATTAACTGTACCATCACTTATAGCATTGTAGATTTTAATGCTTTCTGAAGCAACCTATCAAAATAATAATAAGCAATCAGACAGTGATAAAACAAATACGCAAATCGCTTTTGATAAATCTATGAAGAACAGATTACTTACCATTGAAAGTGCTAACTGAATCACAAAATTGTGAACAGATGCCCCTTGTGGCTGCATGAAAGTTTCATGATCATAAATTTGAGCACAATAGCATATGCTATCTGAATAAAGGAGATATTGTCAATGTAGCAACTATATTGGACTGATTATGAAGAGTAATGTACCTGACAGCCGACAATACGATACAGAAGTTGCTGTAAGGCTGGTAACTGTTCAAGCAACTCCGGCGTGTCCAAATCCTTAGTTCTCTGCAGTAAATGCATTAAAAGAACATAAGAAAATCCCAACATTTAATGTTTCACCTGAAGATAAGAAGATTGTTATGAAAGCAATTGGATCCTCACAATAAAGAATAACAATTGTTGTACAAAAACAAAATAATATCCACACTCATAGGCGTCATCAAGAGGAGGGCCTAGTATGGGAGTAACAACTGGAGATCCCAAGTTCGAATCCCTACTGAAACGGCTTCTCCAACGTTGAAAGGCAGAATTACCATAGCAAACCTGACTTTCTGGGCTAGACAAGGGTATCCGGTCGATTAGTAGAGGTGCACATAAGTTGGCCCAAACAACCGATATTACACACGCACACACATATATGCAACAGAACTCCTTTAAACTAACTATTGGCAGAGATTAAAACAAGTGTTTCTCTCACCGGCCGATCGGTCTCCACATCATATTTCAGAACTCGAAAACATTCCAGCCTCTCCTCCAGGAACAAGGCATATGAACGCACCCAAGCAGAGTAATCCCATGCTGAAGAGTTTATCAGAGCAGTTATCAATATTGAAGGAGATCACTGTCAACTTCCTGTATGCAAGAAAAAAGGTTGATAATATGCATACCATTTGGACTGGAGTCATCTTTGAAATGTGCCATGTTAAGCATGCGATTTCTGCTGCGGCCATAGTTAATAAGTTCCTCATGGAATGTGGGGTCCACCTCTCTTAAAGCACGGTGAATGACGATCAATGTTTTTAGAGCAACCTGTGAACCGATAACAGTGAAAAATGAATCAGTAAAGGTGTGTCACCTATAGAGAGGATATAAGTGATGATTATCAGGGAATCAAGGTTACTTAAAGCTCAATCAGTTTCTATGCTTGACACATTGATGTGAAACCAAGATTATGAAAACAAAGCAAAATGAGTCTTAAAACATTCAAACCAACACTTGATTATCAACATTATTCCTCAGCTCCAGGTGTGAGACCTTCACAAAAGCAAGACAATCTTTCGTCTTCATGACTGAAGCTAAATTGTAGAAAAGAATGCGTTTATGCTATTTCACAAGATATCCTATGAATAACATATTAGGAAGGAAGTGCTTATTAACAGCACTTTATCAAGCAGCCCTACTTTCTTTATGTCCTTGTTTCATGCTCCTATCAGTGTTACAGGAAAATTGGAAAGGCTTCAAAGGAACTTTCTTTGGGATTCAGCAGACAGGACAATGTAGTTTCATCTGGTCCAATGGGAGACAGTGACTACTACTAAAAGTTGGGAAGGTTGGGAGTTAATGATTTGAGGGTCTTTAACAAAGCTTTGCTGGGTAAATGGCTGTGGAGATTTAGAGTGGAGGTCCAATCTTTTATGGAGAGAAGTGATTGTAGATAAATATGGAGTGACGGAAGAGGGTTGGAGGATAATGATATCACGTTATCGCTTTGGTGTGGAGTATGGCGGAATATCATGAAAGGCTTGGTAAATTTTTGTGGAAACATCTCTTTCACGATAAGGGATGAGAGAAGAATTAGATTTTGGGAAATATACGGTGTGGACTGTGAAGATATATTGTTACAAGATGAGTTTCCGAGCATTTATAGAGTATCTGGTCAAAGGGAGGTGATAGTACAACAAATTAGGGAGACAGAAGGAGAGGACATGTTTGCGATTTGAAGTTCAGGAGGATTTTCAAGATTAGGAGGTGAATGAATTCCAAAGGTTGCTAGCTTTACTCCAGCAGCATTGTGAGCCGGTCGATAGACCCAATTCGATGAGATGGACCATGAAGTCATTTTATGAGAAGCTCGTGGTGAGGGCGGAGGGTTTTTCTTGGAAGTCGATTTGGATTCCTACGGTGCTGAGGAAGATATGTTTTTTCACATGGTTAGCTGCTAGAGGGGTGATTTGACGGAAGATAACCATAGGAAAAGGAAGATTGTTTGTATCAGCTAGTGTTACTGGTGTTACTTATACAAGGAGACGGGTGCGAAGATGTTGATCATCTTCTACTTCACTACAGCCTTATGTTCAGTTGGTTTGGTATGCCTTGGGTGATGCCAAGATCTATGAAGGACTTGTTTTGCTGGAAAGCTGGAAGCAGGAAAAAATAGCAAGGTATGGAATGTTGCTCCTCTGGCTTTGATGTGGATCATTTGGAGAGAGAGAACTAGGAGGGCGTCTGAAGGTGTAGAAAAGAGTTTTGGGCAATTGAAGAGTAGTCTCTGATCCCTTATTTATTTTTAGTACACCAATGTAGTCTTGGGATGTATAGAAGATTGGGGGTCTTTTGTAGAGAACCATATCTTTTTGTAGGTTCTTTACTTTTTGGTATACTTATTGTATACGGCCGTTTTTGGCCTTTTGATTTATGAAATGAAAGATAAAAAAAAATATTAGGTATTGATAAAAAATAAAATTTTATTAACTTTAGTCCAATACCTTTAATTAATCGAAATAAATACTTTATACGTCATAATATACATTTATTGAATGTATCTCAATACCCACATCTGCACTCGGGTCCATACTCCATACCCCAGAAAAAGCTATGTGATGAAGAGTCCAATCTCTAGATCCACATTCATATCGGGTACCCGCACCCAACTTCAAGCAACATATGTGACAACCATCTTATGATCCATAAAGCCATATTACTGTTGGCATTTCTCGGTTTTGACATGGACACAGTAACGCTGCAAGATCAACGCTACTCTATTGAGGATCTTAGAGTGATAGACCCCTTAACTGAGGATCCCTTTTGAACAAAGAAGAGAATTTTTTTACGTTTTTCTTAAGAACAACGGACTGACTGCCCAACCATAGATGAAGTAGTACCTTTAGCTTTGTGAGCTAGCCCAATGGAATAGTGCGTACAAATCCTAGCAAATCCAACCATTAAAATAGAGTGCAATTACTCTTAAAGGGAAGTTGTTGCTCTGAATGTGGTAATCATGTGGGTCTTTTTCACTTCAGTCCAACAATGGAAACCTGAAAGCTAATGAAACTGAGGACTGATACCCCATTTAATGTATATCAATTTTGGCTTGCATTATTTGGCGCAATTAATGTAATAACGTGGCATTTATGGGACTGTAACTCAGTTGCCAAAATAGCAAGCTTACAGGCTTGGCAACTACAAAATATTTCCCTCCCATTTTCTGTCCCCTCACAAAACAAGAAAGGGAAGAAATATCAAACGAATATCCATCTTGAAGTTTTCACAAATAAAGCCATCTGAGAATTTTGACCCAGAAATTAGAGAAAACCTCCTAAGCTTGGAGTATGTGAAGGTAGTTAGTCTCTATCAAAAATAATGTGAAGCTAGTTAAAACTATAAAGAGCAAAGGCAACAGATGAGTAGTGAAAAATAAACAAAATGGAAACTCTTTTACCTAAAGGAAGGATTGTTTTTTACCCCTCCCTAGGAGCTCCCACTATTTTGCTCCCGTCTTGAACCTACAAACTTAAGGTTGGAGGTGGAGGATGCTTACCACCTAAGCAACCCCTCGTCGCTAAAAGAAGGATCATTCGAAGGATTTAATATTTCTCTTACATTGATGGAGGGATTGTTCGAGGGATTTAATTAACTTTACAGGAAGAACATAGTTTTTTTCCTTAACCAAAAAGGAAAAATAGTTTTTTTTCAAGACACTGGGATGAGAGTTTCATAGCACCCCCTGATTTTCATGTTCACCTTTAGAATCTTTATGGTAATCAGTGCTTGTGGAAAAAAGAAACAATAAACAGATCTTTGCCAAATCAGCATTTCGAGAACTAATAAATGATTGATAGGTATGGGACAAACTTTTCAAGAATTTATCTCTCATGAAAAGGTGCTACTGAATTGAATTCATTATGCTTCTCAGGTATAGAAACTATAAGAAGCATAAGGCAACAGATCAACTAGAGCAAAGTTAACAAAATGAATATTTTCTCTTCCCTTAATGGAGGAATTGTTCGAGAGACTTAATTATTTTCCCGAAAGAACCTAATTCTATTTAATTCCAGGACCTGTGGGGTAAAAAGCAGTTCACAGTACCCCCTTGTTTCTTATGTTTATCTTTAGAATCTTTATGGTAACTCATGCAGTTGTAAATAAGAAAGAACAATAAAGCTAACCGGACTTTTCCAAATCAGTATTTTGAGAACTACAATGATAGATCGGTAAAGAAAATGCTCCTGTTGAATTTATCTTTCATGAAAAAGATGCTACAGAATTGAATTTATTGTTCATACCGCCCAATTATGTGTCTTCGACAATCTTCTCGCAAGAGCGTGAATGCAGTATGCGACATCAGCTCGAGGCCTGGTAGCCGAGATGGCAGAAAAAATGGCTGAAAATGAGAATCGAAAAATTCTATCAAGTCCCATTCTGAATGCAGTTTATTGCTATAATTCGGCAAGTTATATCTCCATAACATGAAGATCTGATGCTTACCTCTTATGTACTTCTCCTTTGCTGGCTGTTCAACATGATTTGTTGCCTTAACTATAGCAATGTCCAATTCCTGAAGAACATTAAGAAACCAGATATCAGGAGAGCACTCAAAATGGATGTAGGACGAGCATAGGAAGCAAAAAAGGATATCATTACCTTATAGCCACTATTGATTTTAGCTAAACTGACAGTGGTTGTATCCTTGAGTGCTCCAAGGGTTTTTCTTAAGCTGTTCTGTGTACCTCCTCCTGACATTTCTCTCTTCACGGCTTCCAGCAGGCAGTAGCTATGATAATAAGCCTACATTAAATGAATTCAAGTGTACCATAATGAAACATTTCTCCAATCATCTATAATATAATTCCACAAGAAGTCACAGTATGCTATCCTCTAAAATATCAGATAAGAACCGCTTCGAATCCAACACCATATATCCAAGTCAAATCTTCTATATGGTATTCACTTCACCAGAAGATCCAAACACCCTATATCCAAGTCGGTCTAATTTTGGTGAATCTAAATTAGAAAACCCAAGAATTGAAAGAAAATTGTGCTCATCATATCTGGACATAAGAGCTAGTTAAGTCACAAAGTCACTTGAACTGATCTCTACAACTTTTTGTTGATGAAATTCTACATACCAAAAAACAAAGGCAAAGTTATGCACATAGGGAATTATCTGATAAGCTCAAAGAAGAACAGAACATCAGAAACAACAAAAACATTATAGTCAGCACCGTCAAAATTTAAACCCCACAAAAGATTTATTCCAAGAACCCACAAAGAATCAGGCTGCACATTGACTCAAAACACTTCACAATCAAAGATCCAACAAACTCAAAATTCAATCTTTACTCATTCACACCTCAAAATTTCAGCTCAACAAATAATTTCACAACCAAAAAGTCCAGAAGGGTGTCTTTTTATGAACAAATAGAAATAAAAAAGCAAGCCTGAAACTCAATTTCACAGTCAAAGATCCAACAAAATTCAATCTTTACTCATTCATACCTCAAAATTTCAGCTCAACAAATAATCCCACAACCAAAAAGCCCAAAAGGGTATCTTCTTACAAACAAATAAAAATCAAAAGGCAAGTCTGAAACACAACTTAATAATCAAAGATCCAACAAACTCAAAACTCAATGTTTACTCATTTATACCTCAAAAAATTTCAGCTCAACCAATAATCTCACAACCAAAAAAAGCCAAAAGGGTCTTTTCCTATGAACAAACAAAATCAAAAACCAGGTCTGAAACTCAACTTCACAATCAAAGATCCAACACACGAAAAATTCAATCTTTACACATTAATACCTCAAATGTTCAGCTCGACCAACAATCCCACAACCAAGAAAGCCAAAAGGGTATCTTCCTATGAACAAAAAAGAACAAAAGAAAAAAGAAGGTTTAAAAGTTGAAACTCGAGTGAAGCTGAAGAATTTCGGAGAGAAATTTGAGGAGAAAGGAAAGAGGGCTAGAAGGGGTTGTGTGTACAAGGGGGAGGATGCCGGGGAGTCTTTTTTTGGTGGCCTGCAAGAGAGAAAAGTCTCCAACAATGAATTTGTTTTGGTTGGCGGTCGGCGTCATTTACCATTTATTTTTTATTGCATTTCTTGAAATTGTGCTTACAGAAAGGAGTATTAAATTTGTGTATCCACATCTATACACTGGCTCTTGTTTTGGTTTATTTATCCTATACTGATTAGTGTATACTCATAATTGTACATGTTACTTGTATTGCATGTGTCTGTATATTCTCTACCTGCACTCTTCTTTTTCTCTCTCTCTTTTCTTTTGGTTCATCTGGGTCAATGAAATAAATAAAAATTATAAAATTTTAGATTCAAATTTTAATAATAAAAAAATATTTAAATAATTTCTTTTTATCTATCGTAATCTAATAGTTATTATTGATGAAACATGGTAGTAGTGAATTGAGTTATTGAGTTAATAATTTTATAATGAATTAGAATTTATTAATGTTTTGACTAATATCAATAATTATTAATAAATTAATCCTTTTAAAACACCTCTTTCAAAGCATAAAACTACGTCGTTTTAAGTTTTTAATTAATTTAATTGTACATTTGTAATCTTTTTTAAACATGACTATTCATAAATTTATCGTAATTATTAATTATTTTATTATTTAAGTTATTTATATATTATGTTAAATATGTTATTTCATATGTGAAGGTAGTAGTTATAAATAGACAATGTAACATATTTGTTGCGCCAATGGACCAAAACGCACATTTTAGTTAAATGATGGTTAATGTGCTAACTCGTATATAATAAGGATCGAAAATAGAACTTATAAATAACTTAGGAACCAAACGTGTTATTATTTTTCACTATTAGAAATAAAAAAATTTCGCCATTAAATCGTAAATTTATATCATAAAATATAAATTTTTACTCATTTAATGAACCATCTCATTATCATACCATATTAATTCTATATATGATTCACTAAGTTTAATTTTGGTATTGTTATTTTTCTTTATGTTAGACGATTTATATATGCGCCATAATAAGATAAAACTTTAATTTTCAAAATGTTGGTAAAGTAGGTAACAATTCATCCCGTTAATCGATTGCAAAAAAATGATATTTGTCAGCGTAGAATAAGTGATGCGACACTATTTCAAATATAATTCTATTTGGAGTAGGCTAGAGGATCAAAATTGTTCAAGAAAACTTAGTATACGGATAAAAGTGTAATTTTAGTGGTAAAATTTCCTATTAAATATAAATTAGCATTAAATAAATGTGATGTAGTTTTGTACTATAAATTAATTTATATATTTAGTAATACTAAATTTAATATATATAAATTGTATATATTATTACAAAATTTGATGTAGAGTCGATATTTCGGCATACTTTATAAATATTGAATACCATACCAAATACCAAAAAAATTAAATATATCATATAAAATTTCATAATATCTATACCCGAGGTATTGAAATTTTCTATTTTTATATGATATTCGGTATATACTATATCCTACCTATTTCCTCGCCTCATTTTCTCTCCTTGCAACTTTGGAAATCACACTTTCTCTCAAACGATTTTATTTTCAAAATTTACTCATCCAATCAATCTTGATTTTTATGATGAGTTTTTTTAATCGTTTAAAAATTAAAACCGATTAAGAATGAAAATTTTCAATCATTTTATTATACGTTTCAACGCGATGAAAATTTTGCTAACGTACTTAGGACAAAAATGTATTTTAATTAAATCAATAAATAACAAGCATATGTTATTATCTTTACTCAATTTTAATACTTATTCGTTTGCTCTTATTATAGTATTACATATTGTTTGTAAAAATATTAAGAATAACGAAGTTTATTATTTAAATAAAACACTTTAATATTTTATTGAGGAAAAAAGAGAGAACAAATTTATAACTCACCTCAATTTATGTGTTTACTAAAATTATATCAATTAAATTTTAAGCTAAATAATAAATTTCTCTTAAAATTATATTAATTAATTCTCAATTTTTGTATTTTTACATCTAAAATCGCGTTAGTCAATATCTTGTCTAATCACTTCTTCAATTTACTTCAACCTCTCTTAATACACATTATAGCCATTACTATTTCTTTTTTAATAGTAAATTAAAATATCATTATGATAAGAAGAATTAGGATAAATCTTAATATATAAATTACCGCTAAAAATAAATAGAAATTTTAACTTTATTATTTTAAATATTAATATTTTTAATTTAAATTTGAATTGAATTGAAATTGAATTGATAATTGAGGTTTTTTTATTTATTTTATTTGTGCTTTTATAAATTTTTTAAAAATATTAACAGTGGCAGTAAAATTCTCCCATTTAACTAATCCAAAAGCTGTCAGAATACGGAAGCGTACGGTAAAATGTAAATATTTAAAGTAATTTTTTATATTTAGCTTTCAGAGTAAATTTAACTAATTTTTAATTAAAAATTTGTTTGACGTTTTACAAATTAAAATGACCATTTATAAGAAGTTCACGAAAGTTGAAATTTGTCTTATTAATTTTGAAAAATTTAAAAATTATATTTAAGAAATATTAATTAAAATTTACGTAATTTAATTATCAAAATAAAACGCGATAAATATTTTAGAAAGGAAGTATATTATAATGATGAAACATGGACCGTTGGATTTGATAATGATGAGATGCATCATGGGGTGGGGACCCAAAAGTTTAGTGTAAAAGTAGCTGTCCACAGCTGAGTACAGAGACAAATCCACAACTACATGTGCACTTTAGTGGAAACTGACCACATTGTACTAACCTGTACCTGCTAATGATCAATCTTCTTGTTTTTTTTTAAAAAACAAAAAGAGGAGGGAGAGGGGGTTTTGGGTGGTGGTGGGACCACGAAGGATGCGGTGCAGAGGATGAGACTACTCATCTTTTAATCAAAGGTTTTTGGTTTTGACTTTCAAGTCGATATGAAAATTTTTGGTGGAAAATATTTCCTCGAATAAATTTCACAAATGCAATTCAATTAGTTAAATTTTAATATAGGTATCGGAGGTCCGGATAAAAATTTCAAAAAAAGGATGGGGTGGGATATAATCTTTTCTTGATTTGGTAATTAACATTTGAGTTATATAATGGTGGTCTTCCTATTTTGAGGAATTTTAACATTTTCATGGACATGATTGTGCTTCACATGGCCACTTTAAATAAAATATATATGTAGGAAAATGTCAAATATAGGTTTAACCCTTTTCTTTTTATTACTTCGTTGTTTTTATTTAAGTGTCTTAATTTAATTGAATATGAACTTTAAAAAGATAAAAAAAAATTAATTTTGTAATTTTAAATTACAGATGTGTGTGGTCTTTTAAATCTGCAGTCTTGAACTTATCATGTGGAATATTGAAATAAGACACTTAATTTAAAACAGAGAAAATATCATTTTTGATGCGTGGTAAAATTGACCCGGACTCATCTAATTCGGTCAAATTTTAATGACTTTGAGTTAGATTAATTCTGATGACAGGTTGATCTGGATTGTGCGACGTTGTGCCCAAGTTAATCTATCAAAAATAACGGTCCAAGTAAAAACACGATGATGTCTAACTTTGACCAATGAAAATGCGCAAAGTTAATCCATAAAAATGTATTTTTAATATATTGTATTGTTTCATTTGGTCGCGATGTCTAATAAATAATGCATTTTAATCACCATTTAAATAATAAACTATAAGTTTGGCATTGTAAAATGATGGATCAAATTGAACAAGTTGAGTTATAATTCATTGTTTAATTCATTTTAACTTAACTCACTTTTGTCGGTATAAATTTTAGACTAGATCGAACAACTCATCTATTGATTCAAACTTATTTTAATCCGTTCATATTCTACCCGATCCATCTATTTTCTACCCACAATATTTTGATATCTACTATTTCATAATCAGGACACTAGAAATTCACTAAAATGAACAGGCATTTGAGTTGAAGAAAAGAATATTTAAAATTGAAATTAAATAAAATAATAAAATATTAACAAAAATTAAAATTATGTTTGAATATAAGTTATACATATAAATAGAAGACTAATTTTAAGATTTTGGTATATATATTGAGAGGCAAAACATTATTTACGAAGCAACTATTATTATTATTATTATTCACGAGTGAATTGAGAAAATGATCCGAAATTAATTAGTTGTTAATTAATTGAATAAAAGGAAAAGAAAATGTGAGACATAGAGAACAAAAATTAGCATCTCTTTAATAAAGGAATATTATTTTAAAAAGAAATTAAGATACTGCATGATTAAATATTAATTTTTAATCTTTATGCTTTGGTGGGCAATTAGTGTATTATTCCTTTTAATAATCACAAACCTAAGGATAGATCTAAACCAATAATTGAGCAATAAACAAATAAAAAATAGTCCTAGTTAATGAAT
>JACEIK010002980.1:76605-92698 GCA_018107945.1 Datura stramonium
AAGACGGCCCAATATTAATTAAATATTATCTACTACTTTAATTAAATTTACACACCAGAGTTCCCCAAAAAACTTGTAGAGAAAAGATAAGCATAATAGCTTAACAAAAATCCTGTTCATGAACAAATTTTCTATCATGTCATCACCACACATACCAAGACGCATGAACATGACAATGGAACTGATGATCTGCATATGTTAGCAAAATCATTGACATTGGGAGCAGAAAAATATAAACCTTCAATCCTTGTACAGGTTCACTTCATTGCTTAACAACTAGGCCTAAATTAAGAGTACCTTTTTATGAACTCTAAGATCCATTCTTTGGGTCTATACACAGACAATGATTTAGGATTACATAAATACTTGGCCTTTCTCCCTGCACAAATTGTTCTTTGGACTACAAGAGTAAAGACAACAACTTAATGTGGGCTCTTCTATGAGTTGCCTACATCAGCTCCCCGTTTCAGGGACTACGCCATGTGAATTAACAAGATTAGAACAGGCAAAATTGTCCTGCACAATGTTCTGAATGGAAGCATGCAGAAATTACATGTGCTAGAAATTACCTGGAGATGAGCTCTAGCAACCAATTCTGGTTGAAATTTTTGAAACTCGACCACAAATCGTAAAACACCTTCAAAGACTGGATCTAAATTGTAGGAACATATGATCTCTAGCTCATGAAGAAGCTTTTGGAAATATTCAGTTGCCTGGTAGAAGAATGCAAACATGATTGTTGTACTACTTGGATCAAAGCAAGGTGTTTGTGTGCTTTTGCACGCCTTACCTTCTTCCAGCTAATTGTCTCAATCGCACGAGGTGGAGTTGGAGCCGATAATCTACTGTTTAAGGTAGAATCAAACCCAACAGGCTGACAACCTGAAGCAGTTGTTTCATTTTTCATTCCATCTTCCAAAGTTCCTGGTGAATTGATAGTCTTCAAGAATTCTGCCGACTTAATCATGGAATCTAACTCTTCAAAGCAGCAAGCAATATGTTTCTTTGCCAACTCCAAACCTCTGCCTTGTGGTCTCTTCATATTTGTCACAACATGGTAAAAGTGCTGGAAACCCAAAGATAGAATAGTATAAGTATTAAGAGGAACAGCAGTGACCTTTTGCAGAAAGCCCTGATGACATACATTATCTACTTACAAAATGAATAGAAATGTACAATGATGTAGAATCACTATGCCTCATTCATTTGTTCATTAATCAACTGTGGGATGAACCAGCAAAAACTCTTAAGGAATTAAAAGTTAGAGCAAGCTGAATATAATTTTATACAGTACCCTTTTTCATACATACTTCATCAAGGAGCTGGTTTACAAAACAACCATAACAGTAATTCTCTTATTGCTAAAGAAACAACTAATTTACTGCACTTCCTTTTGTCTATGCCCATGAAAAAACTAGCAACAGAAACATACTGTCTTAACAACTATAGTGGTAAGAGCATGCACAAGTGTTTATATGCCATAATCTCTGACCAGTAATATTTTAGATTAGAAATTATCCTTTATGGTGCATTTGATTGCAGGATAGGCAATACTGAATGAGAATAACTTTTTTTAAAAGGTAAGTAGATTGTACATTGAGAATAAAGCAACTTAGCACCAAGATGGTGCTAAGACAGTACAAGTATCACGAACCCCTCTGAACAAAATACAACAACAGTTACACCTCCTCAATCTCAAACAAGTTTGTTGGTCATATGAATCCTCACTGACCATGTTTCTCCATTTAGTTACATCTCAAATCAACATTATACAACACAAAAATAGAAAAAACCGGAAGTTCTCTATAATTTCCACTTGAATAAAAATCTCTAATCTGGCTAAAAGACTCAAGAAAGCGTAGACCTAAAATAAACGTAATGATAAGAATAAATATATTCTCAACTAACTGGTATCGCCTACATAGAACTTCTTTCATTGTGCTCAATCTTTCGCTTAGTCTGCAAGAATTTCAAGAGAGACTACATCTTTTGAGACAACTTCCTTTCATGTGATTTTAGGTCTATCTTATCCTTTTTAACACTGTCGCTCACATGGGTTCACACCAATGATCAGTGCATTTGGAGGTCGATGCAAGAGATGACCGAACCATCTCAAGAAACTGCTCATTTTATCCTTTGTGTGTGCTACTTGTACCTTTTAGCAAATACGGTTATTTTTTAATCTTGTATGACCGCACATCCATCTTAATATCCTTATCTCTATGATACTTATCTAATCGATGTGTTGGACTTTAGCAGTCCAACATTCACACACATATAACACAATTAATCTTATATTTGTTTTATCGAACTTACTTATCACTTTGATTGGCGGATTTCTATCCAATAGCAGCTTTTCATTTCAACCATTAAATTTTGATTGTATATGTAACATCTTCACCTATCATTTCATTCCTGAACAACGGGACTAGATACGTAAATTATTTGCATTTAGGAACCAAAATCCCACTTAATCTCAAATCAACTTCACTCTTCTCATACAGACTAAACTTGCAATGCATACATTCGGTCTACTTTTACTCATCTTAAAACAGTTGCTCTATAGAGTATTTCTCCATAGTTCAAGCTTTTTGTAGACACCCTTGTTGATTTCGCCAGTTAGCTCAATATTGTTAGCAAATTGTAGACATTATGGATCTCATCTTACATTGTGTTGGTTAGAACATTCATAACTAGGGTAAACTAAGCCAACAGTTATGAATAACTCCATTGTATCTCCTATTGTTGTTCTCACACTAGTGACGACTCCTTCATACATGACTTTTATGACATTTATATTTAATAAGAATTTATTTCTTCTCCAACGCCCACTAAAGGACCTTTCTTTTTTTTTTTTTGAAATGGTAAGTATTTCTATTTCTGAAATATCAAAACAGTACCTGGGTGGCACTGAAACCTTATATACAAGAGATACCCTATCTTCTACTGTTCTACTTCTATAATGAGTCTAGAACATCAATGATAGAAACAGTACCATTAGAGTACTGCTGATTACACCAAAAACACAAGATCAAAATACAATTCATTTCGACTTGCTGCATACTATTCTCTACATTTTCAAAACATCTAAGGTTCCTTTCCTTCCAAATTGTCCACCAAATGCTTGCTGGAATAAGTCTCCATCTATTCCTGTTAGCATGAACTCCTGCTTCCTCCCAGCTTAGCAGAGCTTCAGTAATCTGGCCTGGCTTGGTACTTTATAATGTACTTCCTCCAAATCAATGAACATCGTGTACAAATCTTTCTTCCTTTCACAATAAATTTTCATCAATCCTTTTACCAAGAATATATCCTCCATTGTAGATCTACCGACCATAGCCAAACTGATTCTTTGTCACTCTTGTACTGTCCCCAAGTCTACGCTCGATCACTATGTACAAAATAATGGGTGAAATAATTTTATGGAAACTTTTCTAGCATTTGGTTAATGGGGAAGTAATTGCACACTTTCGGACTTTTTTGGCACGAGGGAAAATGTTCTTGAGAAGTTCCCAAAAGGGAGAGAGATGCGGGAAAGTCTCTATTACTTAACTCTATCTCCGGTCACTTTCCCTAAAAAGAAAAAAATACCTCCAACCTTTCGCTGCTACGACTTTTCTTATCGGTATCCTTTGTTGTTGCATCTTTATCTTCTAGATTTAAAGTATTTCCAAATTAAGACTGTTATTCTTTGATTAATTCTCCTCGGAATAATTTTACACCCTCCCTATAAATATGATGTTGAACTTCAATTTCTAGAATATAGTTCAACTTTTCTAGTATTTCTAAATGTGAAAAGATGTACCTTGTAGTACTAATTATGTAGTTTTACATTTCTAAATCTTATTTCACCCAAAAAATATTCACTGTTATATTTAAATTTGGTCATCTAACGTTCACCTCCAAAAGTAATTAGAACTCAATTCTTTTAAGCTCTAGTCTAACAATCTGATACCAACAGTTAACATTCTAATATTCGTTTGTATGATTCATATGGACCTAGTGGAACTCAGAAAATCTTGGGCTTGGGTTACTTTTACCCTTCTTAAAAAATGGGCTTCAGTTACTTCCTAATTTAATCTTCTTTTGAACAAAGGTTACTGAATTGAAAGCTAAAATCGGATATCACATCATCAGCTTTGGTGATGGCATACAAGGGTAGAGTCAGGCTGAAGTCAATCCGAGTGAGAATGCAGAAGAAAAAACATATAGAGAGCCATGAAACCTGGTCAACAAGTAAAACGTCTCTACATCTTCAAGATGATTATCAATCTATAGCTTAATAGAGTGAAGTGATACATATATTTTAAAGAAGAAAAGCGACAGCAAGACCTATATAACAGAATTTTATTGAAATGACAACACAGAGTAAGACCTTACGAAAACGTAATCGACATAACAATGATTTGCAGAATCCTTCCTCCAAATCAGGGTTATTTTGTAATGGTTCTATATCTGCACAAAAGATAAGCAACCCATAAGAACATATTGTGGTCAATGGGATTACCATAGTTAAAGTTTCGCTAAGCTTCTGGCAGTTTTCTCAATGAGAATGAGACTCACTGTTCATGTCACGCGTTTATAACTACAATTTTCAGAAAATATGAAGTGTTTTTTCCTTAATAGAAAAGGTTTTTGTTCGTGAGAATAAAGAGTGTTGAATATTGGAGGACCAGACTTATACTAATACAGGGCTAAAAATCTAAACAAACTGTAATATATTCTCGAAACATCCTCTAGCAGCTAACCACAACTTATATAATCATAATCTACTGACAACAGCTAATCACAACATGTATAATCCTTATCTACTAACAGCAGCTAGTTACAACATATAGGATCGCTATCTACGTTCAAAACATAGGTATAGAAGACCCAAAACAGTCCTTATGATTCTGAAGAAACCCCGTAAAGCAAAGTTTCTATGGTATTAAAAAGATCTTGATTAAAATAGCTGTCTTACTCAAAAGATGCACCTTATGTACCATAACTAATGCAAGCATTACAACCTTTATAAAGGCTCAACGTCCACCCTTGCTATATTTATGGGGAAATATTTCATTATGTTCAAGAGTTGTGAAAGCTCAACTTTATCAGATATTAGGACCATAATGTTTTTGCACAATACAATACATACACCTGGCAGACGAAGTTTGAAGGCTACCTCATTATTATAATTTCCAATCAAAGTTGCCCAAGTAACAGCATAAATTTACCCATTTCTGTAAGACCAGTTTCAAAATAAGAAAAAATGAAACAAGAAAATAATAGATGCTGGCTCTTGCTAAGAGAGAAATACAGCCTCGCCCAAGTGACAAACTTCAACACTCCGTATTTTATAGCAAGGGAAATATATCATGATCAATAATAACATAATGCCTTCATTTTGCAAACTTTTTTGCGGTGATAATAGCTTAATGATACCAGGAGGAGACATGGTTGTGCTCGTCTCTCAAATGAATTTAGGCATTATGATGGTAAGTACAAAGTAGCAACTCACTACTCAGACTTCAAAAGTAAAAAAAGGAAAGGTGAAATCTTTGGAACAATTTCTATTTTCCTGAAGTCAGCTCTAAGATTAGATCGAAGTTTGTCTGCCTAGCCAGATGTAAATAAATCTTCCATTTTCTTGATAAGGTAAAAACTAATATAATTCTTCCTTTAGCATTAAAGAAGCGGGAAAGTACAAAGGACGAACTGTTATGCACTATCTAGTATCTATAAGTAACAGAAAGCAGAGCTTTTTTATGTCTGAATTATTTCATATTTAAGGTTGCTCTCACCATGCACAATGACTACCTTCTGTAACTCTCTTCTTAGACAGCGTAGCTTTACAAGCCCGTAATTGACGAGCAATTGTTTCTTCGACTGCATGTAGCATCGTCAAACATTTGTCATCTCCATCTACCTTTAGAGGAAGGCCATGTGTCATAGTGAAGAGATCTTCTTCCTGACAAAAAGATAACAAGAAAACAATGATAATCAACAACAAAGACAAAATCCGAACACTTACTTAAAGAACATAACTGACTGTGTTTAGTAGAAAAGAATTTCTTATTAGAATGAGGACCAAACGTCCTTAAACTAAGACAGAGACGAGCAACTCCAACATAATTGCAGATCAGCAAAGAGATATTAAGAAATTGACCTATTTCATAACGCGCATAAAAGAAAGGGAGACACCACCTTCCTATCACTTTGAATAATGCAACATTTTTTATATTCTATTCTAAGCATCCACTGTCCCCAAACACAGAGATAATGTTTATAGCAGTCAGATTAAGATCAGGAAAGATGGACTTCTTGCCATGAGTTGTGGCAAAGGTGAAAGCCCTTTTTGTTGTCTGATTGCATCTCCAAAAATATTTGGTACTTTGGTTGAAAGGGGGGACAAGAATACAAAGTTCTTTCATAGGAAAGCGAGCATGAAAAGAAACTTTGTACAATCAATAGAGATAGAAGGTATGGTGCATGAGAGAGAGAGCCAGAGAGGAGGTGAAAGGGGCAACTGTGGGCTTCTACACTCAATTTTACAAAGAAGAAGAATAGTGAGGCCAACACTAGGAGGGCTAGAATTCAGTCAGATAGGGGAAGTTGACGAAGTGTCTAGATGGGGATATCTTGCAACGGGAAGTGCTGGAAACAGTGGAGAGTTTCGCATGACCCGAGGGTTCACTTTGACTTTTTTCAATGTTGAGACATGGAGAAAGACAAGATTATAGAGATAATAAGATATCCAGAGAGTTAGGGAAGTTCCTTAATGCTACCTTCATAACAATAATATCGACGAATGATCGAGCAGTAAATTCAAAGACTGCAAACCTATTAGTCTAATGAGAAGCATCTGCAAGAAGTCTTATCGAAGGAGAAAATTGTAGAGAAATTGTGAGGTTTTGGGGGCTTTAAGTTTAAGCATGATCACAGCACCAGTTTCAATGAAAGACACAGGTGAAGGCCAAAGGGACAAAAAAACACAAGGCAATACAAGAAAAAAATATATGGACAAAAGAAGTGAAAAAACTACAATCAGATATAATATACAAAGAATCATGACACTCAAGTTCAAAAACCATTTTAAATCCTAACATGGAAATCTTACTTTCTGGTTCAGTTGCTAATTTTCTTATACTAAATTTCTAATTCCTAATCATTCAAATATAATATTTTTTGTCAATTAATATCATTTCGCCGACTACATTTATTATATAGTGCCACCCTCTTCAACACAGAGCCTGTAGAATAGAACGCATGAAGTGCCTCGGTGCCTGTCAGGAAGTGCGCCCTAAGCCACGCAAAGCGCCCAACCAGCGTTCCGCATAGCTTCAGAGCTTACCATACTTCTAGTGAACCTTTAACAACATTGTCAAGAAGATTATTGGTGAGACACCTTTTTTAGTAAAGGTAAACATTCCTATAAACTATATAAACTCAGCACCATAACTGTACTGAATTTAAAACTTTACAACACCAAAAGAGCAGGAAAAAAAGAGCTCCTATCAGATCTATATTCTTACACTTTGCCAATTAGATCTACTAAATCTCCTACTTCCCCATAGATTCTGTTTACACCAAAGAAAAAAGAACAAACTAAGACAATTCATCTTAATCTTTTGAATGGAATTGCTAGTATCTTCAAAATATCTATAATTCCTCTCTTTCCATATGATCCATGATCTCCCACCAATCTTCCTCACCATTTCTCTCCCCCACATTCATTCAACGATTCAAAAGATCTATAGTTCAGCTAGAAGATCCATAGGTCAGCTAGACATAGCCCAATTAATGCCCAAAATACAGAAGAACATGTGCACAGAATAGACACTTTGAACAAATCTGAAGACTTGTTCTTTGCAGCTTTTCTCGAGGTAAGCGTGCTCAAGTTGCCACCGACCAGACAAAGCAAGATACTTTTACTGGAATTTTTGCTCTCCAAATCAGTTTCCAAGGCCATACCCCATTCATGGAGCTATCTTGGTTTATCAACCTATAGGCGAATTTTACAGAGAAAATACCTTTGTTACGGAGTCTCCATCTACATCTATCTGGTTGCCCTATTTCCATCAAAAGTTCCTATAAGTTGTATCATGGTAGTAGAACACTCAACTTTCCAATCATTCAAAGCTGTCCTAAAATTAAGATTCCAAACTTGGTTTATCTGATTATGAGTTTGTGCGCTTATAGAGTAAAGATTCGGAAAAAGTTGGATTTCAAACTACTATCATCAATTCAGTGGTCCTCCCAAAAAGTTGTTTGCCACCATCCCACTGAGATCTCCACATTAACCCAAAAATCATTCCACAGATTATTAATGCTTTTCAGTCTAAGTTGCTCGGACTCTTCAGTTTCGGTGCCGCATCCGTGTCAACACGACGTGGGTGTAGGTATGGGTGTGGGATCCATACCAGATATAGTTAACCTAATTTGGGTACTTTGACCAAAATCAATGGAGAAATTCGGGACATGTACTATGATTTCTATAATCAAAACAAAAACTAGGGTGAAATTGAAGAAACTGGAATACCTTGTATATAAAAATTTCTATGTCAGTGCTTTTTCTTATATCTCCTTTTGGAATTCTCTTAATCAATATTTTCACCTTGGAATACCTTGTAAGTTTTCCATATAATGTCTCATAATTTAGACAACTCTATTTTTAGATATTTGAATTATTTTTAGCTGAATCCCCACACCCGTATCCTTACCTGGATCCATATCCCTAAATCTTAAAATTTAGATCATGAAGAATCGAACCTCTAGATCCACACCCATGTCGAACACCCGCACCCGAGTCCGAGCAACTGAGTTTTTAGTACACTGCATCCATAAGTACTTTTCATTTCTACAGTAATCCACTAACACTTCATACCATATTTCTGATTAATGAAATTTCTCCAAAGTGTCTTATCCTCATTATTGTACCTCCCTAACCACTTCTATAATAACCTCATGTTGTGCAATCTCAGATTTTTTATGCCCAATCCACCCTGCTTTTTTCTAAGTAAGAACTTCCTATCGCACCAGGTGAATACTTCTTTTGTCTTTATTGGCTTGCCATAGAAAATTTCCCATCTGTTTGTCTACCTTTTTCTCTACCCCTTTTGGGATTGGAAAAACAGCCATCATATAAGTAGGGAGGGCATCCATTACAGAGTTAATTAGAGTCAACTTACCACCCAAAGAGAAATACAGAGATTTCCATCTTGCCAACTTTTTTTTCACATCTTTCAATGACCTCATTCCAAATTTCTATTGATTTGCTTTTTTGCCCCTCAAAGGAATACCCAAATATTTTGTAGGTAAAGATCCCACCTTATGCTCTAAACTGTTTGCAAGAATCAAAATGTTTGGCACTTGAGACGGGGAAAAATTAGAACTCTTGTTCCAATTGTTCCTCTTTATTATTGCAATGGAAGGCTTTGATAGTATGATGAGAATAGCAACACGGCAGAGATGGATCAGAGGCTTCAATATAGGAGACAGATCAGGAAGGGGAAAAGAAATCAGTCACTTATTATATGCAGATGAAACCATCATCATGTGCGAGCCAAAAGCTAAGCAGCTGAATTTTATCAGATTGATTCTGATCCTATTTGAAGCAGTGTCAGGCCTAAAGGTCAACGGGGGAAAGAGTAGTTTGACTCCTGTTAAAGATGTACCTCAGATTCAAAACTTGGCCAACATTTTGGGGTTTAGAATTGAGAAATTGCCAATCACATATTTGGGTATGCCTTTACAGAGCAAGCACAAAGCTTTGGAGATCTGGGATGGGATCCTCAAAAAAACAGAAAGGAAGCTGGCAAAGTGGAAAGCACAATACCTCTCCTTGGGAGGAAGAGTGATACTGATTAATTCTGTCCTAGACTCTCGCCCCACTTATGTTATGTCCACATTCCCAAAAGTTGTCAAGAAACTGGACAAACTTAGAAGGGACTTCTTATGGCAAGGAAAGAAGGCAAGGGCTATCATCTAGTGAAATGGAATACTGTGATGCTGAGCAAGGAAAGAGGAGGCCTAAGCATCAGAAATTTGAAAATGCAAAACACAAGTCTCCTAATGAAATGGCTATGGAGATACATCAATGAGGACAGAACCCTTTGGAAGGAGGTGATAACAGCAAAGTTTGGTGAGCTGAATTCAAGATGCACAGAAACAGTCCCAACCCCATATGGAAGGAGAGTATGGAAAACAATCAAAGTATTATGGAGTCTTATGGAAGAAAATCTAACCATCAAAGTGGGAAATGGCAATAGCTTCAAGTTCTGGAGAGATGGTTAGATAGACTAAACCCCTCTAAGTGAATTTTTTCGTGACCTCTTCTCCATATGCACCAATCCTGACGCTAAGATAGGTGATTGCTAATCTACACAAGGATGGAACCTACCTTTCAGGAGATTATTGAATGATTGGGAAATAGAAAGAGTGGCTTCTTTGCTGGATAAAATTAAGGGTACTAGCCATGACACATAAAGTCATCTGGAATCATAACAAGGATGGTAAAATTCACAGTCAACAGTGCCTACAAGAATGGATGCAAGGGGGATCTGGAAGGGTTCAATATCCCTGGAAAACTATCTGGACAGGTCTAACACCCACAAAAGTGAAGTGTTTCACTTGGTTAGTGATCAAAAGAGCATGTCTGACCCAAGAAGTCCTACAAAGAAAAGGAATGCCACTGGTTCCAAGAAATTCACTATGCAATCTAACAGGGGAAACCAACAGTCACCTCTTCCTACATTGCAAGTTCACCGCACAACTTTGGGAATCTTCCTCAGCATTAACAGTCTCAGCTGGACCATGCCTAATCACACTTCTGATCTATTCAACTGCTGGAAAAGAAGAGGGGGAAGCAAGACCCAAAAGAAATGGTGGAAGATGATACCATCATGTATATGAGAAAGGAATGGAAGATGTTTTGAAGATAGATCCAATTCCATTCACAAAGTAAAATGGAATTGTTTAGTATCTTTACTCTTTTGGTGTAATCAATTAGGTATAGTGGATGCAGATCAAATTGTAGATTTGATGGGAAACCTGTAATTTTTTTGGGTGATGAAGGGTGGCCAACATTCCTAATGCTGAAGAATACAAACTTACCTATTTCAAAAAAAAAGGCCTCAACGAAGTCAAGATTGCCCTGAGATGTCTAATATGGTCCACTTCGACATCACAAAAAACAGAGAGACATCAGCATACAAAAGGTGGGAAATTTCCAAGCAAAGGGCTAGTTCATTAGTTCATAATTTATAACTAACTCGAATATTTTTTATTTTTTTACTCAATTTCAGAAAAAATAAAAGAATAAATAAAAAGAGGGGCGAAGTGCTACAAAAAGAACTAAGTGCCAGTATTTGAATTGGAACCAAATCCCCTAATCCATTGGATATAGCAAATTTTGTGGCCCAGCCCTTCAACTGCCAACAAGAATAAAAAAGGTGACATTGAATATCCCTTCTCCTCTGAGAGTGAAAGAAGTCTTATGGGCTGCCATGGGTCAAGACATAGAACTTAACTTTTTTTTTGAGAAGGTAACATTTGAGAATTTAGCATTGGATATACAAAATTTTATCCAATTAATCCATTTGTTGCCAAAACTCATGTATTTTAGAATTTTTAAGAGAAAATTCCAATAACATGATCATAAGTTTTTTCAACATCCAGTTTACATAAAATCCCCGGCTTTTTGAGTTTAATTCTGAAATCCACTAACTCATTGGCCAGAAGAGTTGCATCCAAAATTTTGTCTTCCTTTGAGAAACGTCATTTGATGAGCTTCCACTAGCTTTCCTATTACTAATTCCATTCTTTTGGTGATAAGATTAGAGATGATCTTATAAATTCCTCTTGTAAGACTTATAGGTCTAAAAGCACCCAAGGGTGTGGCCTAGTGATCAATGAAGTGAGTGAGAAACATGAGATCTCAGCTTCAAACCTCAGCAAATACAAAAAACACTAGGTGATTTCTTCCCATCTGTCCTAGCCTTGGTGGACAGAGTTACCTGGTACCTGTTGCTGGTGAGAGGTGACAGGTATCCTATGGAATTAGTTGAGGTGCGTGGAAGTTAATCCGGACACCACGGTTATCCAAAAAAAAAAAGACTTATAGGCATGAAATCTTTTAGCTCCTCTACACCATTCTTCTTAGGAATCAAAGCAAAGAAAGTGGCATTAAAAGATTTCTAAAAGAGTTCATTTTGGTGAAACTTATGGATGGTTTGCATAAAATCTTCTCTAAATATTGACCAACATTCTTTAAAGAAACCCATCGTAAGACTATTTGCAAGAACCTTGTCTTCTGCACAAAGATTGACAATATTCAGCACCTCTGCCGCTAAAAAAGGTCATTGCAACCACTCTTTTTCCTCCTCGCTCACTTTAGGACAGCTTGTGAATTCAAAAGTAGGCCTCCATATCTCTGGTTAAGAATATAGATTCTGATAAAACTCCATCATAGCTCTTTTTATTTCTGTGGGCTGCACAACTTCTACATATTCTATTACCAATCTATCAATGGTATCATATTTCCTGTGAGCAGTAGCCATTCCTTGAAAAAATTCTTGCATTCTTATCACCATGTTGTAACCACAATACTCCAGACTTTTCCCTACTTGTTGCTTCATTTTTTGCAAGTTCCTCCATTTCTACCATCACAGTTGCCCTAATAAACATCTCATCTTCATTTAGGTTTCTATCATCTTGTGTTTGATCCAGCTCAGCTAGCTCATTTAACAGGCTATTTTTCTTGTTAACTAGCTTCCCAAAATTTGTTCAGCTCCATTCCTTGAGTTTGTTTTTCAACAATTTTAGCTTGCTTCTAATATGAAATCGAACTTCAAAATCAGACCACCAGTTCTGGATTAATTCCTTGAAATCTTCCGCCTTTAGCCATCAATTTTCAAATTTGAAATGACTTTATATGCTCCCAGTTACCACACTCCAAAGAGATAGGTGTATGATCAGAATTAGCTCAGGGTAAAATTCTTTGTTTGAAATCTATGAAAGCCTCCTCCCATTCCATTGAGTATAATTTGTCCAATCTAGCAACACTGTTATGATTTAAACCCCTAAAACCAAATAAGTTTTCCCCATTCACAAGGGGATCATGACGTTCCATGTCTTTAATCCAGCTAGAAAATTCAGCCATTGCACTAAGCTTGCTTTTAGAAAAGGGCTTCCTAGATTTGTAAACTGTTTCCAGAAATATCATATACATCATTTTTTGTTAGATAAGGTCAAGTTTAATAAGGTAACAAGATGGTACAGAAGCAGTACAGGACTCATCTACTGGGATACATCAGGCTAAATAACAAATGGATCACATTAGTCACCTTTTCTATAGATTCAACTTGTCAAAACTACGTTCCATGAGGACATAAAATGATAATATTAACGAGTTGCATGGTGCTTACTTCATTTGTACGTGTATCTGAGACTGTGCAAACAACTGCATTGCAGGTTGCACGCATGACTCTGCAATATGAATGAAGTAGCGCATGCGATGATGTTCTGTCAGGCCTCAAAAGGTATAAGCAAGAAAAAACAGTTTGAGCCAGTGAACAACCTTTATGCCACGTTGCCTGCATTCCAATATATATCAGCCAAAAACAAACTTATTGCTCGACTAACCAACCGCTTTGTGTAAGAAGGTACGAATACCTCACAAGCAAGAAGATGATCCATGATATCAATGATACATTGAACATCAACTGTTTTGTCAAAACTCAAAGGAATAGGAGCAGCACCATACTCAATAGCTTCATCTACTGAATAGTATGTACGTATCATGCCTGAATCCATCTTTGGGTCCATTATCTAGTTCAATTCAAGAAACATGTAAGTGCAACACAAAGATAAAGAGTATCATCATGAAGCAAAAAACAGTTCATTAATGTATGAGAAAAGTAACAAGTAACAACATATCAAGCAAAGTCTAGCAGATAAGATCCAAGAAATCTATACCGCTTCATATAAGTATCAAGAAAAAAGAATGATTGATATCATCCACAAGATAATCAAAGAATTGAAGAAAAAACACAAAACTGGAAACGCAACATTACCTCTAACGCTGACATGGCAGCAAAAAGATTAAAATTTTCCCCATGTATCAGCTCCCCATCTTGAAGATCTGGGACCAAGTAAGTTAAAACAAAGCCACATATGGATTACACACAGAACAGGATCATATTTGACTTGCATAATAAATAAAAAATCCCAAGACCACATCCTGCTCCACTAATTAAATTCGTAGCTTCTTCAAAATTATATCTTTTCTTTCCAACTCAATGCCATATCCAATATAATGATGCAAACTTCCTCCCCAGAAAGGCACCCAATGGCGTAACCCTAGTGGTCCAATCCCAACACAGGTAAATAGGTTAAGGCAGTTTCTTTCCCATTTGCCTATGTCTTGATGGGCATAATTACTCAATTGGTGGGAGGTGACACCTTCTTTATCCAAACAAGAAAAAGGAAACGTCCTCCCTATAAGGCTATTACTGGCAACTTTATAGATAAAAGTCTCGAGCAACCTTTGTATTCAACAAAGCTTCTTCTCGCATCGTTACATCTTGCAATCTAATTGACTAACAACAACAACAACAACATACCTAGTGCAATTACACAAGTGGGGTCTGGGGAGATTAGGATGTAAGCAGAGAGGCCGTATCCAATTGAATAACCAATTGCAATATACTTAGTTTAATGATCCCAATTTTTTTCAGCACATACACACCTTTCAACAAAGTTTTTAAAAGATTGCAGCTTTAAACTAACACCTACGATACCATAGGTGATACTTCAGTAACATGATAATAGCTAAAACAACATCAACATTTTCTAGCTCTACTTTATCCCCAGTTACCTATAGTATCACATTCCCATTTTTCCCATACAAATCAAAACTTGAAAACCCAATACTTCAATATAAATGCACCAAATAATCTCTCATGGACCAGCCAAGCATATTTTCTCGAGAAAACAAACCAAATATAAAGAAAAGAAACAAATGAAGTGATTAAAGGAGAAAGTGACCATTGCAGGCGAGCTGGAGAAGGGGTGAGGCGTCAGCCCAAACCGTTTGTTCACCAGAAGGGATTGAAGGGCAAAGGGGTACTTGTCTGTCTCCTTCAGCTTCAGAAACATCAGCCATGTTTCCCAAAGCGAGGAATCTTATCTGGGTATGTGCTTGATTGTGTAATGAGCTCAGAAAGTTGGGATTCTTGGAACTGAAACAGTGATTACTATCACAGCTTTGGCCTACTACTGCAGCAGCAGGGAAAGAGAAAAAAGGAACAGAAAGACAATTCGTCTGATTAATTCGGTAGGGCAAGTAATGGGTCGGATCCTGTCGGACATGGACCTTCACGATCCGATTAGTCACTCATTCTCTTTTCTTTTCTTTTTTAATTTTCTCTTTTTTTCCATCTTCAGAAAAAATTAAGGGCAAAGGATCAAATATACCCCTCAACTTTTATTTATTAGTTATTTTTATCCATAATTATACTATAGAGTCAAATATACACTGCCGTTAACAAAATAAACAAAAATGCTCTCAATTGAATGAAATGCCCCAAATTGATTTAAAATATCCAATATCAATTAAATTACGCATTTTTCCTTTAAATCGGAACCTGAACCACTAAAATAAATAAACTCAAATTAAATTTAATCAACAATGTATTACTAAAAGAAGGCACGTGCAAAATGAATAAACCTTTAAAAAAATTCACAAAAATCATTTCTCTTTTCCTTTCTGTATCAGCATAATCATAACCCGTACTTGGAACTCACTCTAATTAATCAAAAAAAGATCTCATCCATTTTGGAACATCTCAATCGTAAATGGGGAAATTCGAGCGTAGTAACTGTAGAACTAGTGTTTTTTCCTTATCATGTCAGAT
Organism: Datura stramonium; assembly: GCA_018107945.1. Lineage (NCBI taxonomy): Eukaryota > Viridiplantae > Streptophyta > Magnoliopsida > Solanales > Solanaceae > Datura > Datura stramonium. The sequence continues at coordinate 92,502 of JACEIK010002980.1, forward strand.
GGAAAACTCGGTGCAATCCCTGAGATGGACTCTTATAAATTTTATGTTAGAACTCATATGCCACGTGAGTTCAGATTTTATTTTGGCATGAGATGGAAGAGAATAAATTTGTTGTAGGTGGAGTTGGCCGGGGGGACGGGACGTCCCGATTCTGTCCAGTTCCGGGTCCTGATAGTCCCGGGCTAATAATACTGGGA
>JACEIK010002980.1:115248-182524 GCA_018107945.1 Datura stramonium
CTATTGTTATGAAGCAGACACCATACTTGCATGAAGAACCTAGAGTAATATGGGACAAAGATGAAGTTACACAAATAATTTACAAGGAGAACCTGTAGTTTGCCGTTAAGGTAAATTCTCATATGGATGCCCTGATATACAAGATTTGAGAAAAATAATCCCCAAATAATGTGAACTAAAAGGAGAATGCAATATTAGACTGCTTAATAATAGACACGTTTTGATTATAGCATCAATTTTAGAGGACTATGTAAATCTGCTCTCAAAACCTGCCTTCTATTTAAATCATAGACAATGGACACATTCAATGAGAATCCTCAAATGGGATCCTTTGTTTGATCCGGATGAGGAGACAACAACCGTTATAGCATGGATTTCTTTTCCGTCATTACCTCCAAACTTCTTTGTCAAGGAAGCAATATTTTCTCTGACTATTGCTATTGGAAAGCCATTGCATGTTGATATGGCCACCAAAAATTAAACAAGACCTAGTTTTGCTCGATTCACGGTGGAGGTTGATTTATTAGGAGAATTTCCTAAAAAGATCAATATTGGCGTCAGAAAGAAATTAGGAGAAGTGATGAAAAAGTGGATTACAATCAAATATGATTATATCCCAAAATATTATAAGAGCTGTAGAATATAAGGACACAATGAAAAGGAATATTTTGTCATTCACCCAGAACTATATCCTAAGAACAAGGAAGTGAAGAATAGGAACAAAAGGAAGAAGGCAATAGAGAAAAGAGGCAGCAAAAACAAGCGACAACAATTGGGAATAATTCAAAAAGTGAAGAAGGGGAAGATGTATACAGATGAATTCCAAGTTCAAAGGAATAAAAAAAGTCAAGGGAAGGGGATATATACAGGAAAATGGAATAAGACTCGGGTGTGGAGCTAGAAGCAATTAAAGAAGTACCAGTTAATACCACAAACAAGTATGAAGCATTGCATTCTCAAGAGAAGGAGAAGGGCGAAACATAAATAGCACAATAAGTAGGGAAAAGAAGAAAGATATGGAATTCAACAATGAATAAAGGGACAAATCATCAACAATACAGATAGGAAGGAATGAAGAAGTGGGGAGTAGAGTGAGAGATATATGTGGAACTAACAAGGGAACAGAGAATGCAAATACAGCTATTGTACTATGGAAGCCTGATGACAGAGGAAATATAGAGAAGGATAGGAATGATGAAGTGCAGAAGAAATACAAGCCAGTCAACAATCCCCAAAATGAGAACAATGAAAAAGAGGTCCCCGAATTAGAGGAATTGACAAGAGACCAAAAGAAGCAAAGGTAGAACCAGGAGGAGGATGAAGACATGGAGCCTAGGATAACCAATGCAGCACAAAAAGGAGATTTATCCCGGGGATAGATAGAGGGCCTAATAAGTGGTATTAAAAAGGGCAAACATGGGTAGCCAAATATACCTTTACAGTTCAAGACAAGGATTAGTAGGAAGAGAGCTACCAATAGTGACCAAATGATTGGTAAAATCTTTTTCTAGAATATTAGATCTGTTAATAATCAAAGCTCATTAAAGAGATTAATAGAACTAAATAAAAGAAATAATTATTCATACATAGCTCTAATGGAACCTTTTCAAGGCTCAGAAGAGCTACAACAGTATAAAAAAGGGTTGGGATTTCAGAATGGTATAGCTAACTATTCCTCAAAGATGTGGGTGTTTTGGGATGAGGACTGGCAAGGACAGGTAGAGTTAGATAGTATTCAACACATCACCATGAAGTTTAGATCATATAACAAAGCCATAAAGATTAATGTGGTGGGGAGGCTAGAGCTGTGGGACAACTTGGAATTGGCTGCAGGAAACAATACTGAGCCATGGATAGTAGGAGGGGATCTTAATGTCATCTTAAATGAGGGAAAAAACTAGGAGGATTACCTTTCATACAACAAGAGGAAAATGATTTTGCACAATGTAATGACAATTGTGCCTTGATGAAGATCAAAACTATAGGGAGCAAGTTTACTTGGTGGAACGGAAGAATTGAAGAAGACAGTATATTCAAAAGGCTGGACAGGGCTTTAGGTAATCAGGAGCTTTTTGATACACTACCCACTACTGAAGTTCATCACTTTGTAAGGCAGGGGTCAGATCATGCTCTTTTACACATCACTGGGTAGCACAGAGGAAGAGCCTATTATTAAACTATTCAGATTCCTTAATTTTTGTACCAAACATCATTAGTTTAAGGAGATTGTGAAGGACAACTGGATAGTAGAGTTTGTGGGAAATCCATTCACAGAGTTTCAGGTGAAAATAATAAAGGTGAATAAGGCATTGACAAAGTGGAGCAAACAAACCTTTGGAAGCATATTCCAACAAATAGCCATATTGGAAGACATCATCAAAGTCAAGGAAGTTCAATTAGAAATCATGCTATCACAGAATAATAGAACGAAGTTAAATAAAGTAGACGCAAATCTGGAAAAATATCTTTATATGGAGGAGAAATACTGGAAGCAGAATGCAGGCATAAGATGCTTTAAAGATGGGGACAGGATTACCAAATTTTTTCACTCCTATGTTAAAGGGAGAAGGAAAAATTGCACATTGCGAAAATAAGTAATCTACAAGGGGAAACAGTGAGCAGCAACCTCAATATAGGAGTAGTAGTAGTAGAGTTTTTCATGGATCAGTTTTGAGAAGAGGGGGTTGAAAATGATTCTATATTACTGGACAACATTCCTAGCTTAATAACAGTGGAATAAAATGAGGAAATGGTCAGGTTATCAAATATGGAGGAAGTCAAAAAGATTGTGTTTGAACTCCAAGGAGACAGTGCCAGTGGACCGGATGGTTCCTCGGGAGTACTTTTTTCAAGCATGCTGGGAGATAATAAGTGAAGACATGACTAAGATGGTCAGAGCATTCTTCTTTGGATTTGAAATTCTTAGATTTATCACTCACACTAACCTGGTCCTTATACCCAAGAAGGAGACTGTGACAAGCTTCACAGACCTAAGACCCATCAGTGTGAGTACCTTTGTAAACAAGGTCATATCTAGAATGTTACATGAAAGAATGATAAAAATACCGCCCAACATTATTTCAAGAAATAAGACTGGATTTGTAAAAGGAATAAGCATAGCATAAAATGTGTTGTTAGCTCAAGAAATTATCACGGATATCAACATGAGAAACAAATGGCACAATGTAGTGGTAAAGTTGGGCGTGGAAAAAAATTGTAACAGAGTGTCTTGGATTTATCTTACAAAGGTTCTGAGAAGATTTGGCTTTTTAAAAATTATCATCGATATAGTGTGGAGATTGGTGTCCAATAACTGGTACTATGTACTAGTCAAGGGACAATTCTATGATTTTTTCCATTCATCTAGAGGATTGAAGCAAGGGGACCCTCTAACACTTACTCTGTTCATAATTGCAGCGGAAGTGTTATATGTATTCATTGGTTCAAGTCCAAGTTCAAAAGGAGTAAGATTGAACAAGTTGCATAAAGACCTAGAATCCAAGAGTTATGGAATGCCCAAGTGGAACCCCGAGATAAATTATTTATTTATCATATGTTGATGACATTATTTTGTTTTGCTCACGGGATAAGAGATCAATCATAAAAATGATGGGGTGTTGATAAGATATGAAAAGGCTTCTGGCCGATTGATAAATAAAAACAAGAGTTTTTATTATCTGCATAAGAAGGCCCCAATGGTTTGGGACACAATTTGAGAAAATGGACAGGCATAAACCAAGCTCTTTCCCCTTCACATATCTTAGGTGCGCAGTTTTTTATGGGAGGAATAAGAAGGCATATTTTGAATAATTGGTAAGAAAGATCTCAAGGAGGTTTATGGGATGACAAAATAAATTATTATCTTTCGGGGGAAAATACATCCTAANGTGCATATTGGGCCAAGGATTTGAATCTCATAGCATACGTATTTATTATCAGCAATGAATCCTCCAAAGGGGATTATAGACCAGATACATTAGACTTTTGCTAAATTTTTCTAGAGCAGACCAGGAGGAATGAAAGTGAAGCATTGGGTAGCTTGGGAGGAGATGAGTTACCCTAAAATGGAGGGTGGACTGCACTTCAAATCTATGCATGATATCTCTAAGGCATTATGTGCCAAATTATGGTGGACCTTTCAAACATCCATATCTTTGTGGAGCACCTATATGGGGAACAAATACTGCAAGAAGGCTCATCCCACTATAGCAAAAGCCAAAGGTGCCTCTCATATTTGGAGAAGAATGTTATAGCTTAAAGATGAAGTGGAATATGAAATCTGGTGGCAGAAAAAAGTAGGGACATATAGCTTCTAGTTTGATAATTGGACACAACAAGGAGCACTGATTCACACTGAGGAAACCATATCAAATAAAGAGGAAGTGGAAGTTAAGGATTTCATATCAGAACGGAACTGTAACAGATAGATGCTAAAGGAGGGGTATCTAAGGAGATGACAATTCATATAATGGAGAATATATGCCATACTTTAGTTGGTGAAGTAGATAAGGCATGGTGCATGAGAAATTCCAAAGGAATTTTCACTATGAAATCTGCCTATAATCTATTGAGGAGGAAAATAGAGGAGGTGGATTGTAGTGTAACATCTGGAGTAAGGGATTGTCATTCAAGATAGGATTCTTCATGTGGAGAATGTGGAAAATAAGAATTGACATATATGACAATTTGAAGAGGATGAAGATTAATTTGGCATCCAAATGTCATTGCTATGAGAACTATTTTCAGGAAACAATGGCACATTTATTTCTAATAGCTCCCACAACCAATAAGTTATGGAAGCAGTTTGCTACTTGTGCAAGTATCAACATGAAGCATGCATCTTCAATAAATCATTATTCATTGGTGGAATAAGAAGGTTCCAACCAAATTGTAGAGCATCTACACAGCAGTACCCTTCATCATTGTGTGGGAGCTATGGAAGAGAAGAAATGCTAGAAGGCATGGTAAAGAAGTTAGCTGTTTCAAACTATTTAAGTCATGTCAATAGATTGTTTATCAGTTTATGAAACTTAAACACCCATGGATCTCAATTCCTTTCAATTGGAAAGAACTAGTAAAATGTCTTTATCAGTACAAACCTAAACTTCACTACAAAATAGTGAAGTGGGAATTACCAAGAGAAAAATGGTTAAAATGCAGTACTGATGGGGCATGTAGGGGAAACCTAGGTGATAATGCTTATGGTTTCTGTGTTTGAGATGAAAATAGAGACCTGGTCTATGCAAAAGAAAAGGAAATAGGCCTAGCAACGAATATGAAGGCAAAGGTAACAGTGATATGGAAGGCTTCATTGTATTGTACTAACACTCAAACGAATAACATCATTTTAGAGACAGATTCACTCAGTCTACAAAAGATGTTAATTAAAGAGTGGAAGATTCTGTGGGAAATAGCAAGCACAATGAAGAAGATAGAACAGATGATAGCATAGAAAAGGATAGAAGTCCTTCACACCTACAGGGTAGCTAACCAACTGGCGGATAGCTTAGCAAATAGTGCTTTCAACAAAGAGGGAAAAGGAACATACATAAATTTTCAATAGCTACCACTGAAATGCAAATAGATTCTTAATGTAGACAAAGCATAGATACCAAGCATTAGAATCAAAACAAGGGAAATTTGCACAGAACCACATACACAATGCATGTCTCACGGATAGATAATTTACACAGCAATATTATCAAGTCTAAGCTAGAAAACTGTGAGACTATTCATATCCTAGTATATTAATGCAATAAAAAAGGGGCTAGCAAAAATCTAGGGTCTTCGAGTCAGATTTGTCAAGTTAGCTCGTTCACAGAGATGAGACTTCAAAGAGAGAGATTAGGAGCAACCTGTTTTCTCCATGTCAGGCTAATCGAAGAAAAGACCATAGTGGAACACGACTTACCCCCCTTGAATTTCTTATTTTCACCAGATCTAGTACCTGCATACAAGAAGGAAAAGATGAGATAGATGTTGTAATACTCGAAGGTTCCTAAGACTAGCTTCGGGATTGAAATTGTGATCAACACAAAAAGTTGAAAAAATGTCTCAGGATGACTCATGGTACAAATCTTGGGAAGGACTAACAGGTCATAGGATAGAGCCATTGTTTGATGTTGAGCTGCCCAGGTTAGATTAGACGGGTCGTGGTACGATCGATCATGGGAAACCACGGGTCATGATGGGTGATAGTCAAAAGGTTGGAGGAGTTGGACTGGTAAGCCAGGGGAACAAATCGCGAGTTGTAGGTTGGTGATACGGCTCGTGGTCAGTGGTCGTAGCAAGTTACTGATGTACCAGGTTTGGATGGAATAATTCATGGTACGACTCGTTGTAGGGAACAATGAGTCGTGGCTTGCACTAATGGGAAGGGGGCAGAGAAATTGGAAGTAGTAGCCACGGATGGGTCCAATGACCCGTCATTAGAAGGTACGAGTCATTGTTAGGCCCGTGGGAACTCCAGGATATTGGGAGAAAACAATAGAGACAACGAAAGGTAACCACGAGTCGTGGTTCCGAGGTACGACTTGTGGTGTGGGTCATTACTTCTGGCAGTAAGGTTTTTCTAGCAAAATCAGTAAGGGCTTTTTTTTAATTCCTAAGATCCGAAGTACTAAACTCTATTGTTTTAAGCCACGTTAAGTAGAGTGTTTTCCATGGATGGGAAGTGTGCCACACTATGGGGGAGAGGCTACAAGATCTTTTAGGAAATTTTCCTTCTTTCATGATTTATATCATGCGATGAAATATCTTTCTATCCTTCCAACTCATGTTATATGCATTTGCAGAAACATGCGTCCACACCTAATAAATGAAAGAAGGAATAGCAATAGACATGGCCACGATAATGGCAATGAACAAGGGCAACAGCAAGCCCCGCCAGCACCAGCAAATCCTATGCCCGAGCAGGTCACTCATGCCGACTTAAGAGTGGAATTTTAGATGTTTGCCCAGACGATGACTGCTCAGTTCAATCAGCAGGTGATGGCTCATGTTCCTAAAAAATGGTAACGCATCGACAGCAAGAGTTTGAGACTTTCTCTGGATGAATTCGCTGGTGTTTCTGGGGTCGAAGGTGGATAAGGACCCTCATCAGTTCATTAAGGAGGTGCAGAAGATCACTCAGATTATGGGGGTGAATGGGGAGGAGAGTGTGTACCCAGCCTCCTATCAGTTGAAGGGGGTTACTTACATATGGTACCACTACTGGAAGGATGGTTAAGTAGTGAGAGCAGTTCACATGAGTTGGAATGAGTTTGTGACTGCCTTCTTGGATAGTTTCTTCCCTAAGGAGTTGAGAGAGGTGAAGGTGGCGGAATTGGTCAACTTCAAGCAATACCACAGGACTGTCCAAGAGTATGCCTTAAAGTTTACCCAGCTGTCCAAGTATGCGCCGGAGATGGTTGCGGGTCAGAGGGCTCGTATGAGCAGGTTTGTGAATGGAGTATCAGACTCATTGGTTAAGGAGTGTTCCACTGCTATGCTGAACAGTGATCTAGACTTCTCATGATTGGTTTTATACGCCTAGCAGATAGAGGCGAATCAGATGAAAGAGAAGGAGACAGAGGCCAAGAGGGCCAGGACAGGGAGTTATTGCCAGTTTCAGAAGAGGTCTGGTGGAGGACACCATCGCAGTCCCACCATAGGTCATCAGCCCCAACACCATCATCAACTAGTGTTCCGTCTAGATCGAGGCATGATTAGAGGGGTGGGGAATCAGGCTCCTGAGATCAAGGGAGCAGGTCGGGAGAGCCCAACATTCCAGTTTGTGGAAAGTATGGCAGAAAGTATCCCAGAGAGTGCCTAGTAGGTTCAGGTGCGTGTTTCAGGTGTGGAAAGCCCGGACACCTGCTCAGAGACTGCCCTTTAGTCAGACAAGGCCCTAATAGAGGTCGTGACATAGCCACCAGTTTAGCAACTCCACCAGCACATTCAACTCAACAGGGTACATCCACTAGTACAGGTAGTGGTCAACGTCAGAACAGATTCTATGCCCTCTTATCTCGCCAAGAGCAGGAGGTCTCTCCAGATGCGTCGCTAATATGTTACGAGTATTCCATCTTGATGTATATACATTGTTAGATCCTGGGGCTACCTTGTCTTTTATGGCTCCTTATGTTGCTATTAGTTTCAGAGTCAGTCCCAAAATTCTATCATAGCCCTTCTCAGTCTCTACTTCAGTCGGTGACTCTGTTATAGCTCGATGGGTATTTAAAAATTGCCCTGTCATAGTCCTTTAGAGAGTCACCTCAGCCGATCTAGTAGTTAGACATGACTGACTTTGATGTTATCTTCGATATTATCAGTTGCATGCATGTTATGCCTCAGTGAATTGTAGAACCCGTACAGTAGAATTTTAATTTCCGAGTGAGCCAGTCGTAGAATAGAAGGGTAGTTCAACTGAGCCTGTAGGTCATTCCATTTCCTATCTTAAGGCCAGGAAGATGATTTTTAAAGGTTGTGTATACCATCTAGTTCGGGTTAAGGATGCTACATCTCATATCCCGACTCTTCAGTCAGTTTCTGTAGTATGTGAGTATCCTGAGGTGTTTCCCGATGATGTACCAGGGGTCCCTCCTGAGCGGGAGATTGAATTTCGTATCGACCTTCTCCCTGATATGCAGCCTATATCCATTCATCCTTACAGAATATCTCCAACTAAGCTGAAGGAGTTGAAAGAGTAGTTGAAAGATCTTCTGAATAAGGGATTCATCAGGTCTAGTAAATCCACATGGGGTGCACCAGTTCTCTTTATAGGAAAGAAGGATGGGTCTCTTCGTATGTATATCGACTATCAACAGTTGAACAAGGTCACAATCAAGAACAAATATCTCCTCTCCAGGATTGATGACTTGTTTGACCAACTTTAGGGTGCTCTGTGCTTCTCAAAGATAGATCTCAGATCTGGCTATCATCAGCTCAGAGTTAGGGAGAATGACATCCCGAAGATAACTTTCAGGACTCGGTATAGTCACTATGATTTTGTAGTTATGTCTTTTGGACTAACGAATGCTCCTGCAGCTTTCATTGATTTGATGAACAGGGTGTTTAAGACGTATTTAGATATGTTTATGATTGTCTTCATAGACGATATTCTCATATACTCTCAGAGCGAGGAGGAGCATGCCGCTCATTTGAGAATTATGCTACAGACTCTAAAGGATCGCTAGTTGTTTGCTAAATTCAGAAAGTGTGAGTTTTGATGTAATTCAGTATCATTTTTTGGTCATGTGGTATTAAACGAGGGTGTGCAGGTGGATTCTCAGAAGATAGAGGTGGTAAAGAATTGGCCTAGACCAGTTAGTCCTTTTGATATCAAGAGCTTCTTGGGTTTAGCTGGCTATTACAGGAGGTTTGTTGAAGAACTTTCATCTATTGCAGCACCGTTGACTAAGTTGGCCCAGAAGAAAGTTAAATTTCAGTGGTCGTACGCCTGTGAGAAAAGTTTTCAAGAGCTAAATATTCGACTCACTTCAGCCCCAATATTGACCCTACCCGAGGGCACGGATGGATTTGTTATGTATTGTGATGCCTCTAGAGTTGGCCTTGGTTGTGTGTTGATGCAGCATGGTAAGGTTATTGCATATGCCTCTAGACAGCTTAAGACTCATGAGAAGAGTTACCCAATGCATAAACTAGAGTTGGCAGTGGTGGTGTTCACAGTGAAGATTTGGAGACACTACTTGTATAGGGTGCATGTGGATATGTTTGCGGACCACAAGAGCCTTCAGTATATGTTTACTCAAAAGGACCTGAACTTGCAATAAAGGAGGTGGCTAGAGCTTCTCAATGACTATGACATGAGTGTCCTTTACCATCCAGGCAAGGCTAATGTAGTGGCAGATGCTCTTAATAGGCTATCCATGGAGAGTGTGTATTACGTTAAGGAGGGAAGGAAGGTGTTGGTGAAGGAGGTAAGAGGTTCGCCTTGTTGACTAGACTAATGGTGGTGTCATTATTCAGAATGGGTCGGAATCTTTATTGGTGACCGAGGTCAAGGCCAGGCAAGATGAGGATCCTATCTTGGTGAAGTTGAAGTAAGTGGTTCAAAATCAAAAGGTGGAGGTCTTCTCTCAAGGGGGGATGGTATACTTCGTTATCAGGGTTCTCTATGTGTTTTGGGTGTTGATGACTTAAGAGAGCAGATGTTGGATAAGGTTCATGGCTCTCGGTGTTCTAACCACCCTGATGCCACCAAGATGTACCGTGATCTACGGGAAGTCTATTGGTGGAATGGCATGATGAAGGACATAACAGAGTTTGTGGCTAAGTGTCCGAATTGTCAACAAGTGAAAGTTGAGCATCAGAGACCTAGAGGTAAGCTACAAGACATTAGTATCCCTACTTGAAAGTGGGAGGAAATCAATATGGGCTTCATCATAGGGTTTTCTCGTACACGCTGATAGTATGACTCTATATGGGTGGTTATAGACAAATTGACAAAGATAGCACATTTCCTACCAATCAAAACTACTCGGTTGAAGATTATGGTAGATTGTACATTCTGGAATTAGTTCGGTTACATGGAGTTCCTTTGTCCATCATCTTAGATAGAGGTAGTTAGTTTACCTCACAGTTTTGGAGATCGTTTCAGAAGAGGATTGGTACTCAGGTCAATCTTAGCACGGCTTTTCACTCGCAGACATATGGTTAGGCCGAGCGGACCATTCAGACTCTTGAGGATATGTTGAGATCTTGTGTGATTGACTTCAAGGGTAGTTGTGATGATCATTTACCTCTCATCGAATTTGTTTATAATAACAGTTACCACTGTAGTATTCAGATGGCTCCATTTGAGGCTCTCTATGTGCGTAGGTGTAGATTGCCTATTGGTTTGTTCGAAGTAGGTAAGGCTACATTGATAGGGCCATATTCCATTTATGAGGCCATAGAGAAAGTCCAACTTATTATGGAAAGGCTAAAAACAGCTCAACAAGTCATATGCAAATGTTAGATGGAGAGAGCTTGAGTTTGAGGTTGATGATTGAGTGTTTCTGGAGGTGTCTCCCATGAAGGAAGTGATGAGGTTCGGGAAGAAAGGAAAACTTAGTTCCCGATATGTTGGTTCTTATATAATTCTGAGGCGAGTTGGAAAGGTGTCTTATGAGTTGGAGCTACCAGCGGAGTTAGCTTCGATACATCCAGTTTTTTATGTATCTATATTGAAGAAGTGCATTGGTGACCCAACCTTGGTTGTTCCGATGGAGAACATAAGTGTGAAAGATAGCCTTAGCTATGAGAATGTCCCGGTTGAGATGCTTGATTGTCAGGTTCAGAAGTTGAGAAACAAGGAAGTAGCTTCAGTAAAGGTTCTGTGGAGGAATCAACTTGTTGAGGGAGCTATGTGGGAAGCCGAAGTAGATATGATGGCGAGAAACTCGCATCTTTTCCCCTCCGGCTCAGTTTCAGCATGAGGTATCAGTTTTCTCCTTAATACTCTATTCAGTTTCCCTGTCAAGTTCATGTCTCTTAGTTCCTTTCATGTTTTAGCATGTATATGAATCCTAAATTCAGTTCAGTCATGTATCTCAGTCCGGAGCCAATTACTCCATTAGTTTTCAATTTCAGATGTTCAATATTTGGGAATTCAATTCTTTTCCCCAGCCTTCCAATATGCTTAACCCACATTTGAGGACGAATGTTTCCAAGAGAGAGATATTGTAATACCCAAAGGTTCCTAAGACTAGCCTCGCGATTGGTATTGTGATCAGTAGAAAAAAGTTGGAAAAATGTCTCAGGACTACTTGTGGTACGAATCGTGGAAAGGACTAACGAGTCGTAGGATGGAGCCGTTGTTTGATGTTGAGCTGTCCAAGTTAGATTGTACGGGTCATGGTACGACCCATTGTGGGAAACCATGGGTCGTGATGGGCGATAGTCAGAAAGTTGGTGGAGTTGGACTGGTAAGCCACGGGATCAAACCACGAGTCGTAGGTTGGTGGTCTGACTCGTAGTCAGTGGTCGTAGCAAGTTACTAATGTACCAGGTTTGGATGGAACGAGTCATGGTATGACTCGTTGTGGGGAACAACGAGTAGTGGCTTGCACTCGTGGGAAGGAGGCAGAGGAATTGGAAGCAGTGGCCATGGATGGGTTCAACGACCAGTCATTTGAAGGTACGAGTCATTATTTGGCCCGTGGGAACTCTAGGATGTTGGGCGAAAACAGTAGCGACAACGAGAGGTAACCACGAGTCGTGGTTTCGAGGTACGGCTCGTGGTGTGGGTCATTATTTCTGGCAGTAAGGTTTTTCCAGCGAAATTATTAAGGGCGTTTTTTAAATTCCTAAGCTCCAAAATCCTAAACTACGTCGTTTTAAGACCTGAAAGAAGTGTATTAAGGGAGATTGACCTATTCTAATTCATTCAACTCTCATGCATGCAATTTTAGAAGTTCCCCTTTGAAGATCAAACTAGAAATTTCTCAATTCTTCCTCAAATATCGTGGGCTTTCAAAGTCAAGTTTAGATTCAGCTTATCTAGGTATGTACGACTATGAATGAGAGTTTCCTTTCACTCTCATGCCTAAATTTCTCTTCAAGTGCATGAATTCAAGTCTTAATTCAAGTTTATGATCTTATGAGGTTTGAACCCAACTTTATGAAATTCTCTATGATTTATTTATGGTCAATTCCCTTCATGTTTCAAAGTATGTTTTAAGATTTATGGGAAAATTTTATACCTTTTTTATTATAAATTCATGATTTCAAGTTTTAAAAAATTATGCCCAATTATGCAAGTTTTATAAAAAGTCAAATTTATGATTCATGATTTCAAGTATGATGAGATATCTAGCATGAATGACTGTTTATAAATTACCCATGTATGAATCTATAATTTTGACTTATGAAGTCTATTTCAAGCATGCATGATTTTAAGATTTGGGCTAGCCCGCACAAGTCAAGTATGTTTCATGATTTAGCCAAGGCTAACAAGATCGAAGGCTAACAAGATCGGTTATGATATATATATATATATATATATATATATATATATATATATATGTATGTATGTATGTATGTATGTTTGTGTATATATATATATATATGTATGTATGTATGTCTCGTATGTGTGTATATATATGTATGTATGTATGTATGTATGTGTGTGTGTGTGTATATATATATATAAGCTATGTTTTGAGAATATGATTATAATGAAAGCATTATACATGTTTTGGGAATAGTGTCTAGCACAGAGTAGACTAGGGTTCCAAAGTTCCCTCGTCTCATAAACTACGCACCAACGTAGTGATATATTAATGAATTCCTCAAGAGAGTGTTCTCGCCCAAGGGCACACCATATGATATCACACCATTTATCCTTTTCGCCCGGCAAGGCTTAAATGGCTCTCCTCCACGTGGCAAGACGTGGGATCATCATGCGCCATACATGGTGGTCGCCTGTTATGACGTAGTCTCCCACATATTCTTCTCATAATTTCGCTTATATATGTTCATGACTTATGATATTATGTTTTTCAAATAGGTTTGACCCAATGATCGCTATTTAGCTTTTACTTATGATTTCAAATATGACAAGTCCTATGATTTCTACTTTAGCTTCTGGGTCGGCCTATTCGTATATGATATTCAACTTGTGATTATACATGTTTCGCATTCACATTAAAGCATTTAGTCCTTTTTTTACTCTCATGATCTTATGATTTATGTTTATATGCATAGTTTCCAATAGCTACCTCGCATGTTATACTTATCTGCATACTAGCAGCATTTCTGCATCGGACAAGATGAGCTTCTTATCCCGTATCATTTCATGATAAAGCTGCATAATTAGACTCCGGCCGCTGCTACCCCGGGCCTCCCGCAGCTTTAGTCCAGCTTCAGCTCCCGCTGTGGTGAGTCCTCATTTTTCGGGACCTTCACTTTAGTACTTGATTATGTTATTTCATTTTTCAAACTTTAGCGAGCTAGTTGGGGATTTTTTCCGATCAACTCATCGATGCTGTAGAGTTTATCGCATATTATGTAGATTGTCAACTTTGCCTTCAATGTCGACTTTGCCATGATTGCTATGCTATTCACCGCCATTGATGTTATGTGCGACGATTTTGCTTCGATGTATGTTCTTTAGTTATTATTTTCATGCTATGGGTCGACTTGGAGAGTCATTGATGGTTCTAGGTTCCGTGTCTCATCCAGGTGGTCCCAACTCGCATCTTGACATATGCTCGTACTTCACGTATACCGTAGGTAAAAAGAATACCTCAGTTGTGGAAGGAGCTCATTCAACAAAGAAAAACGAGGCGATTGGATTATCCAAGAGGAGGAGAAGGATCGACAGACCGAGGAACTGAGCTAATGAGAAGATAAAGAGGAAACCTTGATTTCCCGGGAAGATCAAGAGACATGTTATGAAATAATAAAACAAGAGGAAGAATATTGCAGTAGAAAGAGAGAAGGGAGAGAAGTTCTTATTTTTCTTACGTGATGAAATACAATGAAGGAAACCTCTCTATTTATAGATATAATTTCTCCTAACTTTTCTCCAAAAGATAGGATTTTCACTATAATATAAAACATGTATCGACTACAATACAAATATATTTATAGACATTCACTATAATACAAATATGTTTATAACACTCATCTTGAATCTCTATTTGATGTATAATGTGGCTCGTTAAAACCTTACTAGAAAAAACTAATGGAAAATCTAGTGAAGGAAAAGAGTATATACCTAATAATACGTATTTTAGCTGCCTCAATAAAAACCTTACAAGGAAAACCCAAATGGGACAAAACCTCATAAGGAAAATAGAGTACAACGCGTATTAACTCCCCCAAATTAGAACATCTTTGAATCTTTGCATCTAGATCTTGTGCACCATCTTCTTGAAAGTTTTAGTTGGTAGAGATTTTGGTGAATAAATCAGCCACATTATCACTTTAACGAATCATGTATGTTGATATCACCATTTTTTGGAGCTCATGTGTGTAGAAAGCTTGGCTAGATGTGCCCCAGTTTCTATCTCCTTTATTAATCCTCTCCTTAGTTTTGTTATGCATAATGCATTATCTTCTACATAAAATTGTGGTTACTTTATCATATTTCAAATCACATTTTTCTAATGAGATGTATCATGACCTAACCACACACATTCCCGTCTCGTCTACATGAATAGCTATTATTCTACATGATTTACGAAGTGGCTATGAGAGAATGCTGCATTCCCAAGATATGGCAGTATTCTCCACATACGAACACGTAGCTAGTTTGAGATCGAATTTTGTGCGGATCTCAAATAAATAATTTCGCATCACATAACCAACAAGATTGGGACTACAATTTTTAGTATAATATAAGCTCATATCCGTAGTCCCTTTTAGATACGGCATTATGTGTTTGATCCTATTTCAAAGGTTCCTAGGAGCGTAACTATATCTTGCTAACAAATTAACCGAAAAGGCTATAAGGTCTTATAGTGTTATAAGATATATTAGTGCACCACCGTACTAAGATATGATACTTCGTGACCAAGTATTTCTTCGTTCTTTAAAATTCTTCAAGGATTTTCATATATCCTTCAAGCCTATCTTTACAGAAATAATTTCATTATACGCATATCATTTTTTATGTATTGCCGTACTTATGAGTAACCCCAAAATAATCGCATCCACAACAAGAGGACCTCTCCATATAATAATGTCGTGGATTTAAAAGATCTTTATGCCACAATAATCTATTTATATCTACTTGCATTGTACTTGAATTGCGTGTTTTTATTTGGCCAATTGTCACTTCTCGCCATGTGGGGTAAGGATCGGCACTGTGCTCCTATTGGGGATTTAGGATCGTTAAGTCAGGAGTTTCAAGTAATATCCGTGCCCGGCTGGCTCTATTTCTGATTCTCGAAATTGATCTGCCATATAACGGCCGTAAATACAGCCTCTCCTACTCGATCGAGCTCATAGCCAGCCCTATAAAACTTCGCCAACTGTAATCCTATATCTCATAGGGAAACCTATGCGGCTCGACAAGGCCACCATGCTGTCTTAGTTATCCGTAACTCAACATATAAAATATTGTATATCTACGTGACCGGCAAGTGTCACTACTACTATCGACAGTGGCCTCACACGGCTAATACAATCAACAATGCTGTAACAAGTAAACAAACGCATGGCCTCACAACCTACATAACTAACTACGTGGAGATATTATATACAATCTTCAAGCCTCTATGAGTACTAATAAAATGGTCTCCAGGCCCCGACCTACCCATACCGTGCAAACAAAAGAAAGAAAATGGACTCTAGCCGTCTAGCTCCTCGATGATGAGCCGATGACTCACAGCCGGCCGGAATCACGTAGGGATCGCCCTGTTTGGCGAGTACTGGCAGTAAGTAATGCGCGCCCATCGGGCGCGTACTGGCCAAATGAGGTATGCAAAGCAAACCAACACATTCAATATAAACATAACTAGCAATCAATAATGAAATATTCGAATTGTAAGAATCGAGTATAAGTTGAATCGCACTTTTTTGCACCGTGATAGGCGGTGAGCGTACTGCCGACGTGGCGATTCGTGTCTATTAGCTACTATATAACAAATAAGAACCAATACCATCCCCCATAAGCCGGAAGGTGCCAACCAATCAAACAATCTAATATACCCTACCCGTGTCAAAAACCATCCAAAAATAAGTCACTCCACTCATCTCATGAAGCATGAGCACTCCCACGCCCCCGGGTCTCCACCAAGCATGGTCTCGATATAAATAATCGTGCCGAGTCCTGAGGACTCCCGTATCAGACCAGAATCGTGAATCGTATTCAAATTCGTTCCTCGGGCGCATGCCACAACAGGGTAAATCGGCATCGCTGTGTCATCCCGATATGGGGAAAGCTTCATCCTTATCTGCCCTATCAAGTGACGCGCATGCCACTGGGAGTGACGATACCCACCCGCCGCGGGCGACACAAGCACAACCTGGGCGGCGACGACGCTCAAAGATGCCCTCACGACACAATCAAGTCTCAACAATCAATAATCGTCATAGCAAGCATAAGCTAACCGAAAATACTATTTTGTATTCTATTCTTATTCTCAAACTCTTTCTCGTGTTATACCGATGCTCATACGTTTATACCGAACGAGATCTTATCTCGATTGTATGGCTATATCAGAAAGGTGATGCTATTCCGATCGTATGGCTATACTGTAGCTATGTACTATTCGGCAACATGGCTTATCAGAGCTAAGTGTACTATCTCGTCTGTATGGCTATCAGAGCAAGATACTATCTCGATTTACTTACTAGCTTTTGCCTCTAATATATATGTCATATTATTATAAAAACATGCGGTTAAAATGCACACTGGCTATACTGAAACCGAAATAATATTCCGCCATTTGGCGCTTACTAGCTTAGACCGAATAAGGATATAATACGTAAGACAGTTTACCGACCCACACAAAACTTTAATATTCGACTCCAGGGAATTGCACACGAGTTTACCGTATTATAATTAGGCTAAAGTTACTAACTTGCCGAAGAAACCGGCTTTTACATACCTTCGCTTCGTGATTATCCAACTAACGAGCGAAGATCTGGCCAAGATCTAAATAATTCTCCCAACCGCATTCACATATACATCACTAAAACTAAATATACTAAAATTCTCGAAGAAACATCACTTTCGATATATTTATAGCTCAAACTTGGCCTATCGAAAAAATTATCAAATCTGCTATTTCTCGAAAGTCCAAAAGGGAGAAATATTCACTTTAAGGCTAGGAGTACATTGACACTAATGTGGAGCAATTCCACTTACCTTAGCTTGGTAGCGCGATGATTTGTCGCCGAATTTCGCAAAACTAAATCCGTAGGGAATGCTCCCCTTCGCTAAATACCCTGTATTCCGAGGTTAATTTGAATTTGAATCGCGCTTGACTCGCGTAACGAACGAAATTTATAAAGAAAACTCGTTCTCTCGTTCTCTGCACACACTTTTGGAAATTTATGAAGTATTAAGAAATAAACCAGTTGGGGGCATATATATAATTGGGACTATAAGTCGCATTCCCGAAATGCGATTTATAAGTCGCATTTGCCTTGCGACGCCGACTCTGGCGCTTGTCCGATCCTTTCCCGGCCTTTTTCTATGTATGGTATTCTAAAATTCTTAACCAACATGCTAATAGACCATCTATATGTCAAGAATTTACTGGTAACATTCTCCCCCACCTTAAGAACATTCGTCCTCGAATGTAAAACTTTCATCTACGTGTATTCCCATTTACTCAACTTATTTCTAGAAAATTTTTGGCAGAGTTTCCCGTAATACTGGATCATCTCAAAGACCAAAATGCGTAAAGTCCAATACGGTGTACTCCACACAATACTATAGTATTCATCACATGAAAGATTGGAATCGATTATCTCATTTATACATATATATTATAAAATAATAATACTAGCATACCTCTTGACTGACTATGCTTGAAATAAGCGAGGATATCTCGATTTCAGTATCTCTCTCGCTCTCCCAAGTAATCTCCTCTCTGCCTCGTTACGCCACCGTACCTTGACACGCAATATCTTTGGTTCTCACCTACGAATCACCGTCTAAGATAGCTAATGAAACCTTCTTCATAGGCCGCTTCCGTAACCTCGGATTCCCCGGATCGGGACCTGCTTGGCTGGCCCCCGAACATTTGGGCTAGATACGTGAAGACCTGATGAACTGATTCTAATTCTGGGAGGCAAGTTCAACTCATATGCCACTTGGCCTATTCTTCGACGAATTTGATAAGGCCCAATCAAATTCTGATCGAGCTTACTCCTTTTACCGAACTTCATCACCCTTCATCTGAGATACTTTCAAAAATACCTACTATTCACCTCAAATTTAGACTCGCGCCGCACACGCATATGATTTCTCGCGCTCTCGTGCGCGTAGACGTTCGATAAGCTTTACCTTCTCCTGATCGTTGAATAACAATGTCTCTGCCCAATCAACGCCAACTTCCCACTTCAAACCAAACTAACCTAGCTGACCGTATTCTTGCCCATACAACGCTTCAAAGGGCGCCATCCTGATAGCTGAGCTGATCAAGCTATTATTATAAGTAAATTCACTAACGGCAAAATGCTCATCCCAGCCTACTCGAAATCTAACACACACGCCGTAGCATGTCCTCGAGCTGCTCAATAGCGCCACCGCTATCCGCTCCGAGGGTGGAATGTTGTGCTCAAATTAATCGCGCTCCTTTACCTCTCTCGAAATGATCACAAAATTTAGTCAGAATTATGCTCCCCCGTCCGAAATAATAGATATTGGCACACCGTGTAATCTAACTATTTCTCGATATACAATTCGACATAATCCCTACAGAAAGTAGCTCTTACATCGGCGTGCAGCTGGCCGATTTCGTCACCGCCAACTATTACCCAAATGGAATCATGCCTATGTTCGGTACGGGTCACCTCGCTACAAAATCCATGTTCACCGCTTCCCATTTCTAGAGAGGCACAGCTGCGTCTTGAGTTAACCCGCCGGCTTCGGTGTTCCGCTTTTACCCGTTGGCGCTAGGACATCGGGCTACAAATTCTAGCTATTTCTCTTTTCTGCTACTTGGCCACCAAGAAATTTCCTTGATATCATGGTACATTTTCGGCCGCGCCGGGTGGAGAGAATAGCGCGAATGTACATCATTATTCATAATTCACGACGGAGCCCCGAATATTCGGAACACGCAGGCGGCTCCCATATCGGCAAAGACTTCATCCTCGCCATCTCAAAATCTGACGCTTTTTTCACAATTTTGTCTTTGAGTCAGACCAAAGTCGATCTTCATATCGCCGTTCTTTTACCTCCACACTAATGATGACACTGCGGTGTTCTCACTACTTCACTGTTGTCCTCTCAAGCTTCTCGCTGGCTACCTAACGGCTAGACCGGCTAATCGATGTAGTCTTCGACCAACTCACGCCGGCAGCAAATACGCCAAACTTCCCATTGATTTACGCCGAGAGCATCTCTACTACATTGTCTCTCCCTGATGATACAGTAATGTCCACGTCATAATCTTTCAATAACTTGCCAACCAAATACGCCGTCGCAAATTCAACTCCCCTCTCGAGTGAAGATATACCGTAGTGGTCTTATGATCTATGAAATATCTGACAATGACGCCATACAAGTAATGTCTCCATATCTTTAAGGCGTGATCACTGCGGCTAACTTGAGGTCGTGGGTAGGGTAACTCTCTTCGTGTTTCCTCACTGCCCGGAAGCATACGCAATCACCTTACCGTGCCGCATCAACACACAACCTAATCCAATACCCGATGCGTCACAATACACGAATAACTTTCTGTACCTTCCTATAATGCTAACACCGGAGCGAGGTTAATCGTTCTTTTACCTCTGGAAACTTCGCTCACATGCCTCTCGTCCACCGAAACTTTACCGCTTCGCGCCTTAGTCGAGGTTCCGCTATAGTAGAGAATCCTCAACAAATCTTTTGTAATATCCCGCTAATCCCGTAAACAAAGTGACTTCGGTTTGAGTGGTAGGTCTAGGCCTTGTTTTGATCGCTTCTATTTTCTCAGGGTGAATAACCCGTATACCAAGATCCGGCCACAATATGCCCTTAAGAAGGCTACCGAAACAAATGTAATTCCGATTTGGAGAACTTAGTATATAATCGAAGGGTGTTTGGAGAATTGAAAGATCAGCTCCGTAAATGAGCTCGCGGTTCTGGGCTTCTTTAGAGTGAATACAATTAATATCATCAATAAATACTATCACTTCTAATGTGTCCAGGAATGGTCTAAAGGTGCCGTTTCATCGTGTCCATAAATATTAAGCCGAGCATTACAACTCAAAGGACATAACTAGGAATTCGGTGTCCATATCGGTCCCGCTGTGCCGCTTTTGGGAATATCTCACGAACTCAACTCCGATGATATCTCGGATCGTAAGTCAATCTTGGAGAAATATTCCGGCCTCAGAATCGATCAAACAAATCATCTATTCTCGGGAAGCTGACATTATTCTTGACTGTAATCTTATTCAACTGCCGATACTCTATACACGCGTAGGGCTGCGAGCCATCTTACTTTCTCACAAATAGAATCGGCGCACCCCATGGTGAAGAACTCGGCCTCGATAAAGGCCTTATCTAACAGATCCTTAGCTGCTCCCACTCTAAGTTCAGAGCCACGATACTGGTGAATGGACATAGGTCAGCTGTCTGCAAGCAAGTCGGGACAGAAATCTATTTCTTTTCTGGGAATGCTGTGTAACTCGTTCGAAATACATCGGGAATTCATTCACCACCTAACACCGGGAGTGTCTGAGACTCTACCCGAACATCTCGAACCTTGACTAGGTGGTAAATACTTCCCCAATTATCACCTTGCCTCGGCGTGTAGGAAATAAACCTACCTTTCGCGTACCGTGTCGCCCCTTCCACTCGCACTACCTCCCGGAAAGTGGAATCTACCTTGGTCCAACATTCTAGGTTGGCATAACATGACACTAACCAATCCATACCCATAATGACACACGAAATCAATCATCTCTAGCTTCTACTCGTATCTATCAGAGTCCGACGATCAAGAACCTCTACCGTATTACACCTCGATAAATTTCAAGCAATATTATGCACGGAGTCGCCGATGGGGCGTGGATACCGAGAAAGTTGTTGTTGTAATACTCGGTGCAAACACTAAACTTTCGAGCCACAAATGGGGTAACATAGACAAAGTGGACCTTGGATCAATCGCACATGCTGTGGCATGAACAAATATCATTCATCATACTCCGTTACATCCGAGACGCCTTCGAGTCCCGTTCCCGTAATGCATGGGGTATCGTCTCCGTACCCGAGCTAGAGGCTCGACCGCCCCTCGCCTACTCGTCGAACCCGAGGGCCTACGCCCGGCCGAGGCTACTCGAAGCTCGTGGCCCTTCTGGACCCCGTCCGGCTATCTCTGCTATCTTGTCCCCGTCGACAATCTCTCATCCGGCAGCCCTCCCCGCCCGCATATATAACATCCCGAGGAGCCATATCTACAAGCTCTGTGGTGAGGCCTGGCTGCAATTAGAGCAGTGCGGTGAATCGCTCTACTCTATCCTTCTATGTCATGGAATCTACCGTTCGAGAATCGCCACTGCATCGACCGCCTCTACTAAGACTACGCCGGGGCCGCCGTGGTGGAGATGGGGGTCTCAGTTCGACAATCCTGAGCTCCGGTCCTCTCGAACCTCCCTCTCGTATTTCATCTCGATCCGTCTCGCGCCGCTCCCGATTTATCTCGGTTTCACGCCCGTCGCGCCGTTTCAAGGCCCTCAATAGTTCTGGGAAAAGGCTCGTGACGGCAATGTCCATATCTTCCCAATGGGCTGTCATGCATGCCTCAATGTATTCCGGATTCGCACTCCATAATGAACCTGAACTCGGACGCGCATTTGTCCACAAAAGCCGGAGCATAGCTAAGCAAGGGAGTCAAACCGCAAAGATAGCCCTCGTACGCCCTCGCCTCGCTCCAAATGCAAAACCGATCCATTCGCCCGCTCTGGACCTCCCGTGGCAAGTAACGGTCCGTAAAGGCCTCCGGTGGCTCGGTCCGGGGACGTGAGGCAACATCTCTCCCTTGAGACCTTTCCCAACTCTCGTACTCATAATACAAAATATGTCTCGCAACCGAAATATCGCCATCTCACCGATTCTCAGAAATACATGCATGACTAAAAAAATTCTCCAGATCTCGGTCTAGGAAATCTTGGGGGTCATTCGCCCGATCTCGACCCCCGTGAACTGTAGGGGCCCACGTTAAAAATTCCCGACCTCGAACTACTCGATTCAATTGACGGCCTCTGGGCTGCTATAAAGCTGCACCGACTGGCGCCGAGCCGCCATCATTTGCGAAGCAATGTAACCACCGCACTGCGAACTCCCTGGTCTGATGGTGTAGGGATAGATGCTATCGGAGTATGCGTGTCGTGCCAAACGGGCTCCCGATGTGGGAGGGGGACCGCCGAGAGGGCCGTGGATGTTATGTTCTATATCGCCCTCAGACGGCCGACTAACGAAACCGAGGCATCCCCGCTGTGCTCTCCCCGCCGTTGTATCCAACCTTTCTACCTGTATGTGGTGTCGCCGGTCTCGCTATTTTTTATTCGTAGACAAAGAATATGATAAGTTTTAGGGACTCAACCCCTATATAGTACCGCCATACACGACCTAACGAAAAAGCACAACCATCCTATCATGCCTCTGAGCTCTCCTTCCTCTATGTAATGTGGTGCACAACACATCCATAGACAAGACTTACTTAGCATGGCTTCGACTCGGGACACGACCGCCCGATACCAAGTTTGTCACGCCCGCCTGGGGGTATGGGATCGGCACCCGGTGCCCTATTAGGACTCCGTGACTCGCTAAGCCGCGAGCCTAAGCAATATGGTGCCCGGGTCGGGCTCTATCTCTGATTCTGGAATCGACTGCCATATACCGCTTGTAAATACAAATTCTTCTACGATCGTCTATAGCCACCGTATAAAACTTCGCCAACTTAATCCTATATCTCATGTGGGAACCTACGCGGCCAACAAGTGCCACTACGCCGTCTAGTTATCTCGTAACTCAACATATAAAATATCGTATATCTACGTGACGGCAGGCCACCACATTACCGACATGTGCCTCACACGGCCAACACAATCAACAATACTAAACCACTAAACAAACGCACTAGCAACAAAACGACCTGCATTAAATTCAACCACAGGAGATGTATATATACACCGTAAGCCCCCATGAAATATCGTATAAATGGCTAGAGACAGGTCTCCACCTACCCATATCGTACAACAAAAGAAAGAAAATGGACTCTAGCCGTCTAGCTCCTGTGATGACAGGAGCGATGACTCAATAAGCCGGGCCGGAATCACGAGGACGGGCCTCGTCTACAGTACCACAGTAAGTAATGCAACGCCCACGGGCGCGTACCACTGGGCATCAGTATGCAAAGCAAATCAAACATCTCAATATAAACACATAACTAGCAACTCGGTCAACAGAAATACCTATATACAACTCAAGATAATCTTTCGGCCAAGAAGGTGGTTCTCACGTAAGGTGAAATGAGCCGATTTGGTCAATCTCGTCAACTATCACCCATATGTGAGTCGTGTCTATGCTCCAGTACGGTAATCCCGCCACAAAATCCATATTTATCGTCTCCATTTCCAGAGAGGCACACTTGTCCCAGTCAAAACCGCCCTGCTTCTCGATGTTCTCGCTACCCTGCGCTAGGACACCGGGCTACAAATTCAAGAATTTCTTCTGCTACCGGCCACTCGCAGTTTTCTTCTTAACATCATGGTGACATTTTATCGCGCCAAGCCGAGAGAATAGCGGGCGCACGGCCTGCTCATACTCCGTTAGCGGAGGCTCAAAATATCCGAACACATAAACGCGCTTACAACGCAAAGACTTCCATCTCTTCATTGCTACTTCGAAATTGGGCGCTTCCCCTCAAGTAACTGTGCCGTATTCTTATACTACCGTTCTTTTGTTTCCACCACTAACACGACACGGCGGTGTTCTCGAATTACCGCCTCGTTACCTCATTTCTCTGCTATAATGAATCCGGCTAAATTGACCAATCGGGTATTTCCTTCGGATAG
The DNA here is from genome assembly GCA_018107945.1 of Datura stramonium. Lineage (NCBI taxonomy): Eukaryota > Viridiplantae > Streptophyta > Magnoliopsida > Solanales > Solanaceae > Datura > Datura stramonium. Next base: position 139,921 of record JACEIK010002980.1, read on the forward strand.
ACTCGTTGTTCTACTACAAGTATGCCAAACTCTTAAATGTATTTCAGAAACGGCATTTGCTACTTCATTTTCTGACCGATAACATATTCATATATCTAGAGAACTTGGCATATAATTGACGGTCATATCAAGCTTACTATGCTTCTGAGAAACCGATGTAATTTACCGTATGCTTAGAGCTTATCTCGCTTCGCGTACGCTAGGCTACTTGATCTGCTGATAACTCAACGACTCCGTCCGCGCACCTCAGGCCTTTATCTCATCGTAAGGCATCCCGATATTGATCATGATTTTTAATAATCTCGCCGCATAACCTTGAATAACCGAATAGTCGGCTAATCGTACTTATAACGCGCTAAGCATAGCCTTTAATCGACTTAATCAATCTCCATCTTCACTAGAGTCTAATGATCTCTTGGTTTTAAAAGAAACACTCGTAAGTTAGCAAAGTACTACCAATGTCTCTACGCCTTGTGCGTAGATCGATTCTGGATTTAAGTACCGCCATTCGGGAAATTTCTGCCTCTTATGAGCTATTCTGTAAAAGACTGGCCTTCTGCTAGGGCTCGTATCCGAATATCTTACGAGAACTACCAAGTAATTAGTCTCACAATGACTAATGGGATGCGACCTCTTCCTTGGGTGCCCAATGCTTGCTCGACTGGGATGGTCAGTCGATTTCATGGTGTTTCTACGTACAATCAAGTAGTTGACTAAGGCCGACTCTCCCCTACAAGGTCGGGGTAAACGATGTACGACCACTTAACATAATGGAACACCTGCATGCTAATCTCTCAAGGCTGCCTATTCTGGCCTAATTTTGGTTCTAGCACTTCAGACTAATGTTACCGATCTTTAGGATGTTTCCTCGCACAGCTGCGTCACTCGGTTGGTAGACCGCCTAATCATGCGCCTTATCTAACTACTCCGATTCTGTTACTAATTCTCGTAAGCTTCTAAAACCTAGACCGCAACAACATATAATCCTACTTAATAACCGAGTTCAGAGCGCTTTCTTGGTGGATTCACGTAAGTCACTTAACTCCGTCCTCTCTTCTTTTCTTTCTCTTCTCTCCTTTTTTTTTTTTCGCAAGGGGTCCCGCAGCAATCTGTAAATGCTTCCTAGCACTAATCAAGACATTTGTGTGATTGTAACCCCATAGTAATGGCCACGCATATCTATTATTCGACAATAATCGGCGTATGATACATACCGACTCTGTAGGATACGCAATTTCGACATGCTTTATCGAGTTCATAATTGCATATGATACAATCGCTTCTACGGTCTATTAATATCTCCCCGCCCTTCTTTATCATTTCAATAGATTGTCACCCCATTCTCGGAAGTAACAAACATATAAACTTTAATTATAAGTCTCGTTTGAAATTCCGCCACTCTTGCAATGCTGGGTCAACACTCAATCTTGTGGCCTTACTTGGCATTATATTGAGACTCATGACTGCTCCGCCGGGTCTATCTCTAGGCCACACTAGATTAGATTCGCCGTATCTGCAATTTCTTAACTTCTGCCATTTCTTATATACTGCGCATTCTCAACCGCACCCACCGCTGCCCGAGGCGTAGTCCTAATACGATATTCTATCAACTGGGGTAATTCCTACTTCTACAAAATTAGGTACTCCCCGTTCTTTTCCTTTATCTTACTTAAGTTTCTAACTGTGTTCAAGGTTCCTCTTTTCATTTGCTAATCGTACTACGGTCAAGTCTCGCTCATACTTCTTCCGACTTACGCCGACCTATCTCGATTCACCGACCTCTCTACCTTCGATATGACAACCGAATCATATCTATAATTCTGCAGTATGTCTTGTCGTCTCAAGTTAACATATATGGCGACTCGGGCCTTTTCCCTAACTCCTCAACTCTCGACTATTACTAGGGCATTCATCACTGCAGTCTTTTACCCTCGCTTCCAAGCTAGCGCCTTACTTGCTCTATTGGCTTATTATCATGGTCTCGCAAACTCATAATCATAGGGGCTCTTATGCTTTCTACCACTCCTAATACATTGTTTTGGCAACCCTCACTCTCAAATTCTTATGCCCTCTCACCGTACTAGAATCGAATCAAGAGTAAATGGAATAGTCGTTTTTTGCAATTAAACGAAAACAAAAAACCGTACTACATCTCTAAGAGATGGATATGGAATCCCCGCATTTCCTCTCTTTTTCTCATACTTATCTGATGTCCGATATTATCCGATATCTTAATCAGATCTTATATATCTAATAAATAAGTCGACTCGTAGGTACGTTATACTTCCTCGACTTCCTATTCTCGACGTTATCAACGTATACCGGGAATAGTACCGGTAAAGGTATCACGCCGGGAGGTCTCTCGGTACTCTCCTCCCCGCCGGCCAGAATTATCTTGTAAATCGGCCGATGCCCTTTCTTCGTTGCTATATCCGATCTTTCTCGCCCATAACTAGGGTAATGCCGATTCGCCTTGTATTCGTAATCAAAGAATACTGTGAAGTTTTTGTGGACTCAACTTATACCGTACCGCTCTAAAGCACGACCGATCGAGAAGGAAGGTAAACCATCCTATCATGCCTCGGCAACCTTCTCCCCGCCTATAGTATGTGGGCATAACACATCCATAGACAGCATTTGGCTTAAGACGGCCAAGGCACTCCCCGACACGACCCGCTCCGATACCAAGTTTGCCACGCCCGCCTGGGGGCACCGCACTGGTGCCCTAGACGATCCGACTATTAACTAGGGGCCGAGGCACATCTCGGTGCCCGGCTAGCTCTATCTCTGTGTTCCTGAAAAAGGGTATTATATAACGGCCAGAACGTTTCTCCGCCAACCTGTGCCTATAGCCACTCCGCACTGTAATGCCACTCGACGTAACATACCACAATCAGGAACCTATGCGCCGAAAAGGCCACCATGCCGACTAGTCATCTGGAAACTTAAACAAGGAAGAGCCTGAAAGCTACGTGACCTAGTCACCACTATCATGCAAAGCTATGGCCCCCACACTCAGCCAACATAAAAGAAACAAATACTAAATGTTTATACAACCGCATCACCACACGACCGGCCAATCGACCACAGGGAGATAATATACAATTCGCAAGCCTCTATGAGTAAAGATAGATTGACTGACAGGGCCCCGCCTACCCATAATGTATATCAAAAGAAAAGAGCTACACTGGGGGATCGGGACTCCTGATGACGGAGCGACAACTCAACACTGATCGGAATCAGGTTTGTGGACGCCTCCTCGTCTATGAGTACTCACAGTAATGCAACAGCCCCACTGGGCGCGCACGCTGTACCGAGTATGCAAAGCAACCGAAATAACATATCTCGGAAACAATCGAATATGTATAAGATATCTAGCAAAGCTGTACATGTGATATAGTCAATCAAGAAAACCGGTAAGAATCAATCAATATGCTTTTCTGCAGATTAATAAAAGTGAGGCGTACTGTAAACGCGACGGCCTGCGTCTAGTAGCTAGTATATAACATATAAATAGATATACAAGTAGCAAAGCAGCAGCCAATACTAACTCCCCATAAGCCTGGGATGGCACCAAGCAAGCAAACAATCTACAGACCCCTACCTAGTCAAAACCCGCTAAAAATAAGTCACTCCACTCATCCGCTCACTTTGAGCTCCTCTACCGCCCCCGGGTCTCCTATGCCTCTACCCGATATAAGTAACCGTGTCCGGGTCCGAGGACCTACGCAGAGCGCAACAGATAGGGGTCTGCTTTCTCGGCTATTCGAAACCGGAAGCAGCGCCGTGTACGTACAAAGTACGTATAGGGTCTCGGCTCCTCGGAATTCTCCTCGTGGCTATCTCGAAACCGAGTCAGCACTCGCTCACCGGAACAAGCAGCCAATGTGGACAACTGTAATGTCACCGATCAAGCATGGGAAAACTTCATCCCATCTTTCGTCCAAGCCGGGCACCTGCATGCCACCTGGGAGTGACGAAACTCACCCGCCAAGCAGGGCACACGACACACCTGGGGCGAGACGCCAATAAGGGGCCTCACGCCACAACAAGTTCCCAACAAGCAAATAGTACATATAAATAGCAAGCATGTATAACCGAAAAAGACCAATCAAAGCCGATTCTTACTCCGATTCTTTTCGTACTAAGCCGAATTTCCTTATCGATTAAACCGATTTCGAAATCTTTCTTTAACCGTTACAATCTCGTAGCCACAACTCATCTCGTCTAACCGATATACTTTACTAGCTTTTATTCTCAAAATCTATTTCTTTTTATTCTTCAACATGCTTGCTAAACATACAATAAGCTATACTAAATTGACAAGCAACGCCTTTTGGCGCATACTTTTCTATCTTTCGCATCGATATATGATACTAAGAAACGGAAATCGAATTTACTAGACTTGTCTAATTCTCAACATTCAACTCCGAGAGATTCAAATACTGAGTTTACTATGATCCACAACGCTAAGGACTTACTAACTTGCCGAAGAACAACTTCTCACATACCTTAACCTCGAGTTATCCGACTGGGCTTGACGAGGCTCCTACGCACTCCGGGCCTATTTCTCCTAACCGCATTCATATATACATCAATTAATAATAAATACAACATTATTCTCAAGGACGACGTCACTTTATAATTCATAGCCTAAACTTAGGCTTATCGAAAGACGGTCAGTAAAACCGCTATTTTTCGAAGTCCAAAGGGAGAAGTATTCACTTTACTACTAGGGAGCACATAGACACTAGTTTGGAGCAATTCTACTTACCTTGGTCCCAGAGCTCGACGATTCGGGTCTACCGTAGAGCCGCAAAACAAAATCCGTAAGAATTCTCCCCGCCGCTAAATACCTCTGCATTCGAGGTTAATTTGAGTTTAGACTACGTTTGCGCGTAATCAAACGACATATTACTCTCTCGTGCCTCTCTCGTTTCTTACGTTCGAAATTATAAGAAATTAAGTATGTCATTAAAATCGAAGTTGGGGTTTATATATAATGGACACTATAAATCGACTGTGGAATGCGATTTATAAGTCGTATTTGCCTCGCGACGCGCCGACTGGGCGCTTGTCCGATCTTTCCCTCGTGCCTTTTCTAGCATGTATGGCTTTCAAATACTCTTAACCAACACGCGGATAGCCATCTATGCAGCCGGAATTTACGGTGTAACATTCTCCCTTAAGAACATTCGTCCCGAATGAAATCTTCATTCATGGGACCTCTTTCAACTTACTCAACTTATTACTTAGGGAAAATTTCTCTACAGAAGTTCGTAATACGACTATCCCAAAACCGAAACCTTAAAAGTCCAATGTAGGTACTCCACACAATATAAAAGTCTACTTGATAGCTAAAACATCAATCTCTCTCACTTATATATAAACAAACTGTAAGGTACCGCATGTGTAACAATACCGACATACTCCGTCGCCATTAGCTCCTCGGGAATAAGGAGATATCGGCCTTTCATATATTCCTCCGCTTCCCACGTCAATATCTCTTCTGGTTCCCGTTACGCCACTATACCTGACAGACGCAATATCTTTTGGTTCTCAATCTCAAGGAACTGTCCGTCTCAGATAGCTACCGGAACCTCTTCGTAGGCCGCCTCTTCTCGTAACCTGGATATCCCTGACTGACTGCTTCGATGGGTTCTATGTATTTCCTCAAAGATAGATACATGAAAGACCTGGATGAACTAGACTTAACTCGAGGCAAGTTCAACTCATATGCCACTTCGCCTATTCTTCGATGAACTGAGCAAGTGCCCCGACAAAACCTCGGGCCGAGCTTACCTTTCTTGCCGAATTCATCACCCCTTTCATCTAGGATACTTTCAAAATACCCAATAATTCAACATCGACCTGTGTCTCGCGCCGCACATCCGCATATGATTTCTCGCGGCTCGTGCACAGGCGTTCCGAGAAGCTACCTTCGACTCGTCGAACAATGTTGCCCAATCAACGCGATTCTACTAAACCATCCAAATTAACGGCGATCTCATTTTCGCCTCGTATAATGCCTCGAAAGGCGTTTATTCAATACGAGTTGATAGCCGTTATTATAAGCAAACTCACTATGGAAAATGCTCATCCCACTACCACCGAATGCAAGACACGCCGCAAACATACTCAGCCGCCTGAACGCTAAGCCATTCGTCTATCTCTGCTCGAGAGGGAAATGCGTACTCAAATTAATCAAGGCACTTACCTTCTCTCAAACGACCGTCAAAATCTAGCCGAACCTGTGCTCCCTTCGCTCTAAACATTGGATACCGGCACTGTAACCGACTATTTCTGACATACAACTCAAAGATAATCTTCTACAGAAGGTGGTTCTCACCGCGTGAAATGAGCTGATTTGTCAATTCACACCATCACCCATATAGAGTCGTGTCTATGTCTAGTAATGGGGTAATCCCCGCCACAAAATCCATATTTATCAAGCCTCATTTCAGAGGCACAAATATGTCCCGAGTCAAACCGCCTGCTTCGGCGTTCGTTTCACCAAGGCGCTTAGGACACTGGGTCAAGCAAATTCAGCAATTTCTTTCACTGCCACCAAGAGTTTTCTCTCAACATCAGCGGTACATTTTCGCCGCTACTGGGTTTAGAGAATACAAGAATGTACTGCTCATAATTCGCTATGAGGCTCAAACATCTGAACATTACAAACGTTTCATAACGCAAAGATCATCTCAGCATTCGAAATTCTAAGGCTTCGCTAACCAAAGTCAGATTCTTATACTACCGTTCTTTACTTCCACTACTTAATGACGACATCATAAGTAGCTTCAATTACCGCCCGTTACCCTTCATTCGTTATACGAACTACTAATTGACCAATTGGGGTATTCTCTGGATAGACTCTCGTTGTTCGCATAAGTATGCCAAACTCTAAATGTAGATTTTATGCTAAGGTACGGTTACTTCGTATTTTCTTCGACCGATACAACATATTCATATCTGTAGAACTTGGCATATAATTGATTTTGGCAATATACTGGGCTTACTATGCCTAGAAACCATGTGACAGGTAATATACCGGTATAGTTAGAGCTTATCTCGGCCTTCCCGGCCGCATGCTAGGCTACTTGTTGTTGCTTGGATAATCCTCAACGACCGCTCGCGCACTCAGGCCTTTATCTCGATCGCAGGATCCCTGATATTGATCATGATTAATAATTCGGTCGCATAACTGCACATCAATAGCTGTGCTTAATCGTACTTATAACGGCTAAGCATACTAATCGACTTAATCACTCGCCGATCTTCACTAGGAGTCTACCGACTTTTGGTTTTAGTAAACACGTGCTAGCGCAGTAATTACCAATTTCTTACGCCTCAGGCGTATCGATTTGGATTTATACCGCTATTCTGGGAAATTTCGGTCTTATGAGCTATTCAAAGACTGCCTTCGCAGGCTCAGATATCCGAATATCTTACGAGAACCAAACAAGTACTAAACTGTCATCGATCATCACGCACTCCTTCTCGGGTACCCACGGCTCGCTCGACCTGGACACTTGGCCGACTTCATGGGTGTTTCACGAATAACCGGCTAGGTTCACTAAGGCCGACTCTCCCCTACAAGGTCAGGAAAACGATGCACACCACTTAACATACCGGAACAATTTCGGTATTGCTAATCTCTCAAGTATGCCTATTCGGTCTCTAATTTTGGTTCTAAGACTTCGCACTAATGTTAATGATCTGTGGACGTTTCCCCTCGCTAATACAAAGGCACCGGTTGGGTAGACCGTCTAACTGCGCTCCTTATCACTCCAATTGGCCCGATTCATGTTACTAATTCTTGTAAGCTTCTAAAACCTGGGGACCGGGCAACAACATATAATCCTCGTTAACTTAATAACCGAGCCGAGACAGCTTATGGACGCTACGTGAATCACACTTAACTGCCCCTTCTCTTCTTTTCTTTCTCTTCTCTCCTTTTTTTTTCGCAAGGGGTCCCGCAGCGGTATTACATATATGTTTCCTAGCACTAATCAAAGCATTTGTGTGATTGTGAACCCTATAGCAATAAGCCACAAGATACTATTATTCGACACACCGCGTACATATACCGACTTCAGAAGATACGCAATTTCGATACGCTATTGAGTTCATATCACATGATACACCGCTCTACGGCCTATTAATATCTCCCCGCCCTTTCTTATCATTTCATTGTATTGTCACCCCATTCTGGAAGTAACAAACATATAAACCTTAATTATCGTCCGTCGTTCAAATTCCGCCACTCTTGCACGTTGGGTCAACATTCAATTTGGGCCTTACTTGGCATTATATTGAGAGCCCATGACTGTCTGGTCGTCTTACCTCTCTAGGCCACACTAGATTAGATTCGTTTGTAGCCTCCAGAATTTCTTAACTTCTCCATGTTTTATACCGCTGCATTCGAACCGCAATCTTACCGCGCCCGAGGCTTTCTAGTCTCTAATACGATATTCTATCAATCCTGGGGGTAATTTCTAATTTCCTGCAAAATTAGGTACTCCCCGCTTCTTTCCTTTATCTTACTTAAGCTGAACTGGGTTCAAGGTCTCGCTCATTGTTAATCGACTAATGTCAAGTCTCGCTCATACTTCTTCGACTTACAAAATGTACCTATCTCGATTCACTCCGACCTTCTACCTTCGATATGACAACCGAATCATATCTATAATCTTGCAGTATGTCTTGTCGTCTCGTTAACACATATGGCGACTTGGCCTTTCCCTAACTCGAACTGACTATTACTAGGCATTCATCGTCAAGGCAGTCTTTACCCTCGCCGTGTGTTTCAGCGCCTTACTTGCTCTATCGGGCTTATTATCATAAGTGGTCCGCATAATCCACATAATCATAGGGTTTTTGCTTTCTAACACTTACCGTTTGTTTTGGCAACCCCACCTCAATTTAGTGCCCTTCACCTACTAGAATCGAATCAAGAGGCTAATGCACTTCCGTTTCTTTTGCAATTAAACGAAAACATGTTGTACTATCCGAAGATACGGATAGCTGGAATCCCGCATTTCCTCTTTTCATACTTATCTCGATAGTTCCATATCCGATTCTTAACGTATCTTATATATCTAATAAATAAGTCGACTTCGTAGGTACGTTATACTTCTAATTTCTATTCTCGATAAGACAACGTGATACCGGGAATAAGACGCAGAAAGTGTATCACGCCGGGAGGTCTCTCGGTACCTCCTCCCGCCGTCAGAATTATCTTGTAACCGGCCGATGCCTTCTTCTCGTTGCTATATCTCGATCTTCGCCTGCAATAGGTACGCTGATTCGCCTTGTATCTCGTAATCAAAGAATACTGCAAGCTTTTAGTGACTCAACCCTATACCGTACCGCTCTAAAGCACGACCGACCGAGAAGGGGAAGGTAACCATCCTATCATGCCTTGCAGCTCCTCCGCCTATAGTATGTGGTGTACAACACATCCATGTGTGACAACACTCTACTTAGCAATCTGGCCATAGACTCCCGACACGACTCCAAGCCTTCCGATACCAAGTTTGTCACGCCCCGCCTGCAGGGTATGACTCGCACCGTGCCCTAGACTGATCCGACTACTAACTAGGCCGAGGCACATCCGGGTGCCCTGCCTAGCCTCTATCTCAGTTCTCGGAAAAAGGGCTATATAATGCCGAACACAGCTCTCCGCCAACCTGTGCCTATAGCCACCTCGCACCGTAATAATGACCGTAACATACCAAATCGTAACCTACGCGCTCTAAAAGGCCACCATGCGACTAGTCATCCGGGAACTTAAACAAGGAAATACTGAAAGCTACTTGACCTAAGTGAAGGTCACCACTAATGGGTAAAGCTATGGCCCCACACGGCCAACATAAAAGAAATGTAAATACTAAATGGGCCTATACAACCGCACTACTCACACGACCGCCCAACCGACTACGTGGAGATAATATACACCGCAAGCCTCTATGAGTAAAGATAGAAATGACGGACAGGCCCCTACTTACCTGAGCACTGTGACATCAAAAGAAAAAGAGCTACACCGTTGGGACTGGACTCCGATGACGTGAGCCGACAACTCAACAAATGATCGGAATCACGAGGATCGCCTCCTCGCTCTACATGCAGTACCGCAGTAAGTAACGCAAATACCATCGGGGCGCCGCATCAGCTGCAATGGCGTATGCAAAGCAAATCAAATAACATATCCGAAACAACCGAATATAGATAGCATATCTAGCAGCCGTATGGCAGATATAGCCGAATCAAGAAACCGGGTAAAGAATCGAATCACGTTTCGTACTAATCTGAGGCGTACCGTAAACGCGACGGCCTGCTGTCCAGTAGCTAGTATATAACACATAAATAGATATACAAGTAGCAAGCAAGAGCCAATACCAACCCCCATGTGTTTCTGATGGCACCGGGCAAGCAAACAATCTATATACCCCTACTCCGGTCAAAACCCGCCAAAATAAGTCACTCCACTCATCCGCTCACTTCTGAGCTCCTCTACCGCCCCCGGGTCTCCGGCTCCGGCCTCGGCCTCCGATATAAGTAATCGTGTCTCAAACCCTGAGGACTCACGACAAGAATGTATAGGTCTCGTTTCTAAGACCAAACCTGAGCTACGCCGTGTACGCATGCAATGTATGTGGTCTGCCTCGATTCTCGTGGCTATTCGAAACGAGCCGCACCGTCACCTCGGAACAAGCCAGGAGACAACCGTAATGCCGACGACCGCATGGGAAAATCTCATCCTATCTTCGTCCAAGCCGGCACGCATGCCACCCTGTGAGAGGTGAAACCCACTCCGGCCAGCTGGCGACACGACAGCCAACCTGTGGCGGCGAGGACGCTCACAGGCCTCTACGCCACAACAAGTCTAACAAGCAAATAGTACATATAAATAAAGAAGCATGTATAACCGAAAAGACTAACCGAAAGCCGATTCTTATTCCGATCTCTTTCTGGACTAAGTCGACTCTTTACCGACAACCGATTTCGAAATCTTTCTTTAACTTCCGTTACACCAGAGCCACAACTCATCTCGTCTAACTCATATACTTTACTAGCTTTTATTCCGAAAATCTATTTCTTTTTATTCTTCAACATGTTTCGTTAAACATACAATAAGCTATACTAAACTTAATGCTAACTCGCCCTTTCGCGCATACTTTTCTATCTTTCGATCGATATATGATACGGCAACGCAAACGTAATTTACTAGACTTATTCAATTTTCAACATTCAACTCCGAGAGATTCAAATAATGAGTTCACAGATCCACAACGCTAAGGACTTACTAACTTGCCGAAGAACAACTTCACATACCTTAACCTCGAGTTATCCGACTGTCTGACGAGGCCTTGGCCGCATCTGCCTATTTCTCCCAACCGCATTCATATATATACATCACCAATACTAAATACAACATTATTCTCATGACGACGCTACTTTCGATATAATTATAGCCTAAAACTTAGGGCTTATCGAAAGACGATTGAAAACTCGCTATTTTTCGAAGTCCGTATGGTAAGTATTCACTTTACTGCCAGAGCACATAGACACTAGTTTTGGCACTTACTTACTCGTCCTAGCCTCGACGATTCGTCTACCGTATTTCGCAAACAAAACTGCAGGGAATGCTCCCTCCGGTCGCTAAATCCTGCACTCGAGGTTAATTTGAAAGCTTAGACTACGTTGACACAGAATCAAACGATTATATGTTACTCTCCCTCAGGCTCTCTCAAGCTTTACGCTCGAAATTATAAAAATGAAGTATGTCACTTAAAATCGGTGTCGGGGTTTATATATAATGACAATTTCATAAATCGCATTCGTAACGCGATTTATAAGTCGCATTCGAATGCGATTTATAAGTCACATTTTGCCTTGCGACGTGGGCCACTTGGCGCTTGTCCGATTCTTTTCCTCGGCCTTCTAGCATGTATGGCTTTCAAATACTCTAACCAACACGCCGAGGCCATCTATGTGCCGGAAATTTACTAAAATAATAACTAAGAATCAATAACAGGAAATATTCGAATCTCAGGAGAATCGGTATAAGCCGAATCGCTACTTTTTGTACCGTGAGCTGTAAGGAGCTGCACTTGCCGACGTGGCGATCTATCACCGCCTATTAGCTACTATATAACATGTAAGTACATATATAACAATAAGCACCATTACCACTCCCTATAAGCCTAAGGTGCCAACTAATCAAACAATCTATATACCCTACCCGGCCAAAAAATCATCTCAAAATAAGTGCACCTACTTCCATTCGTTAAGCATGAAAGTACTCTACCGCCCTGGTTCCCGCCTGCTATGGCCTTCGGGAGACAAATAATCGTGTCTCGAGTCCGAGGACTTCTTGTACTCGTATCTCGTAATCGTGAATCGTATTTGAAATCTATTCGGGCGTATGCGCACAATGTGGTAAATCGCATCGCTATGCCGACGCCTGGATATGGGGAAAGTTTATCCTATCTTCTGCCCTATCATGACTCCGCATGCCACTCCTTGGAGGACTATACCCACCCGTCAGCTGGCGACATGCGCATTAACCTGCACGCGAGACACTCAAAGATGCCTCACGACACAATCAAGTCTCAACAATCAATAATCACATATATAGCAAGGATTTAAATCGAAAATACTATCTGTATTCCCGATTTCTTATTTCAACTTCGTGTTATACCGATGCTCATAATGCCAGAATAATCTCGGATCTTTTATCTGACAGAAGCGCTATATCAGAAGTCAAGACGTTATTCGACTGTATTGGCTTATATCAGAATAAGGTATTTTCTGTCTGCTCGCTATGGCTATATTGTAGCCAAGGTACTATTCCGGTTTGTATGGCTATATTGTAGCTAAGATACTATCTCGATTTACTTAATAGCTTTTATTCGAATATATGTCATATTATTATAAAACATGCTTGCTAAACGCACACTGGGATATACTGAGTCTAAAATATCTCGCCATTTGGCGCCGTTTACTAGCTTTGATCAATATGATATAATACGCAAGACAAAGCGATCGACTCCGCACAAAACTTGGCCCGACTCCTGGGAATTCTATTACGAAGTTTACCGTATTATACTAGGCTAAAGTTACTAACTTGTCAAGCAAAACCGATTACATACCTTCGCTCGGACATCCGACTAACGCGCGAAGCTCGGCCGGGCACTACCACCTCCCAACCGCATTCACATATACATCAATTAAAACTAAATATACTATAAATTCTGGGAAGAAACATCACTTTCGATATTTTTATAGCCCAAACTTTGACTTAGTGTAAAATGATTCTAAAACTGCTATTTCTAAAGTTCGTAAGGAGAAATATTCACTTTAAGGCTAGGAGTACATTGGACACTAATTTGAGCAATTCCACTTACCTTAGCTCGGTAGCGCGATGATTTGCTGGCCGAATTTCGCGAAAACTAAATCAGAGGAATGCTCCTTCTACTAAATAATTCAGATTCAGGTTAATTTGAATTTGGAACGCTAACGGCGTAATCGAACGAATTTAGGCAAAGGAAACTCGTTCTCTTCCGTTCTCGCGACTTTCCGGAAATTTATGAAGTATTAAGAATTAAACCGAAGTTGGGGGCATATATATAATTGGGACTATGTCGATTCGGTGAATGCGATTTATAAGCGCATTTGCCTTGCGACGCGCCGACTTGGCGCTTGTCCGATCTTTCCCCTGGCCTTTTCTAGCATGTATGACATTCTAAAATTCTTAACCAACATTAATAGACCATCTATATGTCAAGAATTTACTTATGTAACACCAATCATTTGTCTGCCCATACTTTTTGACAGATATTTGAATTCAAGATCCTCATCAATATTTATAATATTAAGTGCTACATTATATCAAAGGTATCATCGATTTATCATTTTGATATCACCCAATGCCACATAACTTATTGAGACTTCTTTATTTTTCATCATTTTCAGCATCCAACCTTTGTGTCAAGCGTTGCAGGAAGCAAGGTTATGTCACGGTGCTTTCTTAAAGTTAATTTGCTTCATCATTATGACCATCTTAATCATTCGCTTCCTATCCTTCTTCAAGCGAGTTCTGTATTTGGAATAGTTTGCCTATCACGCTCAGTGCTGCCTCATGCATCCCGTCTCAAGGACCTTTCATCGGAGCATTTGCAATCAATTATAAAATAGGTCAAGAAATATATCTCGATAATTGATTTGCAATATTTGTGGTGAATTGTCTCTTGAACTTCAAGTTCACTTTTTCCCGTGATGGCAGATAATCTATCCCACACTAATTTTTGTCATAATCGCTTTCTCCCCCCAATAGGAAAACTAACATTTACTCCCAAGCTCATTTAGACCTATCTTTGTGAGTTGTGGTGGAGCAATCAATCATATACCACACATTAAAAATTTTAGACGTGACTTATTTGGTTCCCGATCCCGAACCACCGCGATGTGGAAACCTTGTCAACTACGCATTCTAAGGTTGCTACATGTTAAATAAACATATCTCATACCAAATTTTATTTGGGAGTTTTGTTCTCATAACCAATGGTTTAGCTATAATTGAGGTACAATTTTTGCTAAACCAACTTAGATACTTGAACCAAAGATATCAACATGATTTTATAATTTGAAACTATGATTTTAATTTAACAATTCGAGCAAACAACCTAGCAAAAATCAATTGCAAGTTGATATCAAAGCACATATGACCATACCATCGTATTTACTTATTAAAAATTATATAATAGCAAACAAGCCACATGGAAGTAAATGCACTCCATATTCACCCTTTTTATAAATTCTAAAATTTCAGGAATATAATCCCAATCTTAGTTGATCATTCTATCATGAGAACAAGCAAGCAACACAAGAGAATTTTCAAGAATTTTTTATTTCTTCAACATAATACACGTGAATTCTCAATTTTTTTTGCATCACATTTGAACCAGACGGTCAAATCAAAGATGCCAACTTATCTTTATTCGATAAACTTCTAGTTTACTGCTTATGATTTTGTCATCATACTCATATTTATGTACTACAAACAAACAAAAAACAACGGGTAATCTTTGACATAAATATTTATAACCCGCCTAATCAGAAAAGAATATGAAGATATTAGATCTTCCCATAATTTATAATCTCAATTTTTTCAATATTCAAACTTATAAGTTTCCTTTTGAGACTTACTAGTAACACATTAACTCTTCTGGAGCTCTCAATTAATTTTATGTATTTACCACATATTCCATCATATCAACATCATTAATAGTTTCTCCACATAATGCAACTTATAAACAATTTTGAATGTTAAAGAGTTGTACTCATGAAACAGAATTTATAGTCTTGATTGATCCAATTATATCATGTTCGGGTGGATGACCATCTTCGTGTGGTCATACTTTTCTTTTAGGCTATTCCACAAAACAAGTGGATTCATAATCGCGAGATATTTAGTTTTAATAATTTCGTCAAGACGATGATGCAAAAATATCATAGCCTTAGCACGATCTTGGTTTCGATGCTTGATTTTCACTTTTAATTCGTGTCTCAAGACCCATTTGTGATTCATAATGATTTCTCAAAGATCCAACACACATGAAAGGTAATTCTTGCCCGAACTTAAAGGGCAACGAAATCAAGTTTTACAACGTTAGCCATATTAAAAGAAAGAGAAAAAATAATACCTTTGGCCTTCAAATTTTGGAGACTCGTAGAGTCGTAGTTAACAATATCACCAAAGGAATATCAATCCTGTGGTTAAGTAATACATCTTTCGAAAAAGAAATTTTAATTTTTCTTACCTCTGATCTTTCAAAGCCGAAGGCCATGCTGCAGGCATACACATCACCATAACGTGTTATGAAATAATAAAACAAGAGGAAGAATATTGTAGAGAAAAAGAGAACGAGATAAGTTCTTATTTCTCTTGACGATGAAATACACGAAGGAAAATCCTCTATTTATAAAGTGATAATTCCTCCTAACTTTTCTCCAAAAGGTATACTTTCACTATAATATAAATACACGTATCCACTATAATAATAAAAATACCTTTATAGACATTCACTATAATACAAATATATTTATAACAAGACAAAGTTTTTTCCATTTCTTCTATTTTCTGACCTCTTCTAGTAATTGTTGACCTGCTGACAATAAAGGAGCCTCGAGCTCATATTTAATTAAAAAAAATATATCCATATACTACTACGATATATTAAAAGATGCAGCAGCCTTTTAGAATAGCGCCATGACTCCTCAATCCTTCTTGATACCGTCAGAAGATATTCATACATCACGTCATGCATATTATTTGAGGAATGAACAATCCTTCAAGGATAATATTTCTTAATCCCATGCATTTATATAATCACAATATATCTATATACTACCATGATATTTCATGAAACCTTCACAATATATTATATATAAAATGGTCCATTTTTATATAATCGCTTAGTTTTCTTTCTATTTTATTTACTTTTACCTTAGGTCCGTTTTGGAAAGCCATCAGAATTGAAATTGCGTAATTACTAGGTAGTAATTGCGCGCATAGTAATTACGATGACTGTTTGAGCTAAGGCGATGTAATTACACCGTAATTACAGTGTACCGTTTGGTTGCACAAGTGTAATTACACAGCTTAAGATTTAATTTTAAAAATAAAAGTTACTCATTTAAAAATAATATTTGATAAAAAATATAATTAAATTAGAATTTAAAAAAATAAAAAATTAAAAAAACTCAAAATTCATAAAAAAAAAAAAACCCCAAAAACAAAAAACAAACAATATAAAAAATATAAAAAAACTAAAAAAAATAAAAAAAATAAAAAAAATAAAAAATTAACTATTAAAAATTAATATTTAAAAAACTAAAAAAATAAAAAAAAACACTATAAATTAAAATTTTCAAAAATTAAAAATATTAAAAAAATCAAAAAAGATAAAAAAATTAAAAAAATTAAAAAAATTAAAAAAATTAAAAAAATTAAAAAAATTAAAAAAATTAAAAAAATTAAAAAAATTAACTATTAAAAATTAATATTTTAGACAAATATATGTCTTTATAAATGATATTAAATTAGGTATTTAAGATACATATTTTCAACTAATATGACTAAAAAATAATAGATACATTTTTTTTAAAAAATATTTTAATTTAATTAATTTTAAAAATTAATTCAATTTGTAATGATTAATTTTTTTAAACAGGGTTAATTTTTCAAAAAAAAATATATTAATATTATAAACATAATATCATAAAAATTATTCAAATATTCGACAAATAATAATCTATCAATTTAACTAAAAAAATGAATGCATACGTAAAATGTTGAAGTCATCACTACTAAAACAAAATCAAACGTAATATATTAAAATAATATAAATTCAAAAATAATAAATAAACATAATACTCTTGTGTCAAATTTCAACATAACTTAAAATAAGTTCCAATATAACTTAAATAGATATAATTCAAAAGAAAGAAAAAACAAGTCTATAACATAATAAATAATGAAATTCTATGTTAATTCAAAATTAGAATATAAATGTATTTTTTAAAATAAAATAAAAAATACGAAGAATTACATGTAATCACGCGCAAGTAAACGCCGAAACGGTAAGAAAGGAAATAAAAGATAATAATATAAAATAAAAAATATATTTTAAAATAAAAATAAAAAATAAAAAACTAAAAATTAAAATGAAGAAATAAAGAAAATAAATTAAAATAATAACAAAAATGAATAAATTAAAAAGTAACCTTTTAATTGCAATTTTTACCTCCCGTAGGAATTGTTGAAGAGTGCAATTACACTCAATTAACTATATAATTATCTGGCCAAACAAATATTACTAAGTGTAATTACACTCGATTAGACTTAAATCTAATTAGCAGACGCTTTCCAAACAGGCTCCTATGTTTCATGGGATCATTTTACTGCCCTTGTATTAAGCCATAAGTTCTGAATGGAGTTTATATTCGCAAAAGATAACTAAATTATTGGTGTTTTCAGTCTCGCGGTCCTTTTCCAGCAAAAACGCCACAAAAGTGTACGCAGTGCGCCGCTATACCATCCCACAAGTATCTGCATTTTCTAATCAGTTTTTCTAATTTCAGCTCTCGTTCTTCTGTACAATTCACGCTTCCTTGCTTCGGTTTCTAGGGGTTACATTAACAGAAGTTCATGGAGGAGGAACCAGTGGTATCGGAAACAGCGAATCGCCGTATGGTGAGTTTGTTTTTCAATTTCATCAGTTATTATGTGATTCATCTGATTAAGTTAATATTTGACTCCTAATTATGGAGTTAATCGTGTACAGAAACGAAGGAGAGCTCAAACTAGGGTTAACGAAGAGCAATTACACAGCAGTTTGAATGAGGAAGAGAGAGAAGAATCCTCCGAGGATTTTGAAGACTATCGTGCTCCTAGACCTAAGCGGAGTAAGGCTTTAGGAGGCACTTCATCTGCTGCTGCTGCTGGAAATGCTCATCAGAGTTTAATTGGTACTATAAATTTTGTCCGCTGTTTTGTAGTTTTTGTTACAATAGTCCGATGTCAAATTTGAATTTGAGAATCTATAGATATTTAGGCTTTGTTTCTGGATTATTGGTGAAAGCACTGTAGAAGTTATGGTCTTCTAGTTTGCATACCATTCTGAACTTTATGATGTTGAAAAGGTGAATGAAAGTTGTGGTCTTCTAGTTGGACTAATGTTCTGTAGTTTTTATTATGGTAATCTGAGAATATATAGAATTTTAGGCTTGCTTCTCAGTTATTGTTGAAAGCACGGGTGGAAATTATGGTTTTCTGTTAGTGTACTGTCCTGTAAGTCTCATTATGGTAATTGCAGTTTGCTTTTTGAATTTCAACACTAGATAAGATTTAGGCTTTTACTAAATTATGTTGTAAGCATAAATTGAGGGTTCTGGTTTTCTAGTTTGTTTTGTTATGGTATTTAGATTAAGTTTTGAATTTTGAGACGAGCAATTTTAGGCTTGCACTACTGTATAATGTTGAAAGTGCGAACGGAAGTTGTGGTCGTCTACTTATCCTAGTGTTATGTGTTTTTCTCTTAATTTCAGGTTTATTTTGAATTTTGAGATGCGAGAAATCTTGGGGTTACAGTAGTTGATTATGCTGAAAGCAGAATTGGAATTAGTTGATTATGCTGAAAGCAGAAATGGAATTATCTTTTAGTTCACTAAAGTTGTGTTGCTTTCATTAAAGTAATTTCAGGTTAATTTTGAAAGTCGATACTAGAGAAGCTTTAGTCTTTCACTCCTCGATTGATTGGAAAAAATGGAGATTGTGATGTAGTTTGACTATGTTATGTAGTTTTCATTATGACAATTTAAGTTCAATTTGGTATTTCAATAATCTATGGAATTCTTAGGGTATGCTACTCAATTATAGTTGAAAGCGTGAGTTAAGTTATATCTTTGAGTTTGCTGCTGTGCTATAATTTTAATTATGGTGATTTTAGGTTAATGTTTATGAACTCTTACGGCATACTATATTCATGCTCACATTTTTGAACTTAAAAAGTGCAAAACTGTTCATTATGTGGGCGCAAGGCAAAGGGATTAGTCCACAAAAATGCTGGAAGAAATGGCAAGAGAGGCCTAGTCTTTATCCTAAATTGCAGTTGACTTTGAGAGTGTGTAAAATCTTTGATATTGCTTGTGGAAAATGGTCCTTTAATTGTCTGAATTTTGTAATTTACAATAGCAAGCGGTAGAATTTGATTCATTAATGCATTCACCCATTGAATGAAATGTGAATCTTGTCCACGAATTTTTGGAAAAATGTTAAACACTAATCATTATGGGCACTCATTGGTGCAGCAAATGTTTGAAGATTCTTATTTTGTCTTTATATCTCCTTTTATGGAATTTTTGGGAAACTTCTTTGTGTACTCTAATACTTTTTTTGGATGGTTGTTACATATCGTTTCATAAATGCATCATATTATATCGTATTGTGTTGTATTGTATTGTACAATATTGTTTTGATGAGTACAGTATTTGGATAGATTGTATCATTACGAAATGTCACACATTAGCAATTTGAAAGATAAACCTACAAGGAAAGTAAAATACGATGTAGAGCTATCATAAATGTACCGTAAATGATTAAATATATTATTACATACTAAGCTAAGCCAAAATGAGGAAAAAAAAGGCACGACATGATCACACCAAAGCAGTTGTTACATAAAATGAGACTTTTGGTCGTCATATAATGATGCGATACAATAAAATTTAAGTAACAATCAAAAAAAAATTAAACATTGTATTTAAACTAATAACACAATATAATACAATCGGTAAGAACCATCCAAACAAACTGTAAGTTTTCCCTCCTAATTGCGTGGTGTGTTTGCACTTATGCACATTTTGCCTTTATCCATGTAGATGTTTAGTTTGCAGCAGATGTCCCGGGATGCTATGGAGGATGTGGACAAGAGGAATCTTGTTTGATCCTCTAGGTTCATTCTGTTACTTCCTGATGATTTTTCATTCTGCTCTCCATTATCACAATCGAGCCACTGCTTCTCCTAAAGATTGGGCTCCCAAGGCATAAGAAAAAGAGAATATAGGAACTTCAACTAAGAAAGGATAAGAATAAGAAGAATTAATCAAGTTAGATAGTTGCTACTCGGGCTCTACGAAGCAAGGGGTTGGGTTAGAAGCGTTTTCAATATGATTATTTTTCTGTATTTGTTCAATGAGGTCTGTGGTCTTCCGTTTCCAAAGAATGTAGATTCGGCATTCGTATTTTCACATTAATCTCAACCATGCTCAAGTACCAGTCTCGCAACATTAGTGGTGCAAAAATCAGTCCATCACTTGCTGATCGTTTGTGAGTCTAGGTCTTTTAAGAACTAAAAGTATATCAATATAGTGGAATGGTCAAAGCAGCTGGTTGCCTGCTCCATTTAATGTCTCTATTCAATCAGTGACTTCCCAAGTATAAGAAAAGGGCAGTTTGTGTACCATTATGAACATGAACCCTATGGGAGCACTTTGAAGTTGCCATAGCCATAATCAAAGGCCCTCCATGATTACCCCATAAGAAAGTCACTTCAAATATGCCTTACCAATCCAAAAAAAAAAAACCACTTCAAATAATCCTATTCTTTGTAGGTGACTCACTTCCTATTCAAGGAATAAATTATCAGAAGCTATACTAGTCAGTTTTGTTTTCTTGTGCTTGCTTGCTTCAATTCCTCATTACCTGATTCTAATTAGATTTTACCTTCTCTGTTGTATCCTTTTTGTGTATTACTATTGTGGTGGTTTACACATGCTGATGATAGGTCATTCATTCCTTTATTTGCAGATGTTGTTAAAGGTGATAGGAGACAAATTCCTCTAGTGGTCAAGCATTGGGTGGAACACTATGAGAGGGATTCGAAAGCTGCAATGGCTGGGCTATTGAGCATGATGTTTGAGGTAATTTGATAATATGTGGATGTTTCATCAGCTTGCCTACTACTGTTTTTCCCATCTCATGTATGAGCCATAGACAGGTTCCATTTTGATGATGTGACGTGATAGGTGGAAATTTGTGGTTTTGCAGGCATGTGGAGCAAAATATCATATTGAAGAAAATTTCTTGGACCAAACTGATGTTGATGATGTAGTAGTTGCTCTTGTAAACATGGCTAAGAGGGTATATTCATCCATCATATTGATGATATTCCTTATTTAATATGTTATTTGGTGTCAGTTCAATATGCATTAAGCATGAACTTTCTGGTCGGTGTAATTATTTGGCATCAGTTCAATATGCTTTAAACTGGAACTTCATGCATAGACATGTAATTCTAATTTTACCCAATCTTCTTCGGAATTTAGGGTGAAGTTGAGGATTATCAATCTTCAAAAAAGAAGGACTTCAAGAACTTCAAAGATAACCTCGTCTACTTCTGGGATACACTGGTTGTTGAATGTGAAAATGGACCACTTTTTAATAAGGTCTTGTTTGACAAGTGCATGGATTATGTGATTGCGCTATCATGGTAAGTAGTTTGTATTCAGGTGTTCTAAATTTAAGGTAGTATTTCGGCTCATTGTCTTTTGAACATGCATTTCAGCACCCCTCCTAGAGTATATCGTCAGGTTGCTTCACTAATGGGGCTACAACTTGTTACATCCTTTATACACGTTGCAAAAGTACTTGGTTCACAGCGGGAAACCACACAGAGACAGCTAAATGCTGAAAAGAAGAAGAAAGTGGATGGGCCTCGAGTTGAATCACTAAATAAAAGATTATCCATGACCCATGAAAAGATAACGATAATAGAGGAGATGATGCGGAAGATATTTACTGGGTATGGACCTTATGTTAATGATTCATATTTTTGATCACTTGAGTGGCAGTTTTGATTTTGTTTTGCCTTTTTGTATGCTGAATTTGTAGCTTATTTATGCACCGTTATCGAGATGTCGAACCTGATATCAGAATGGCATGCATACAGTCATTGGGTGTTTGGATCCTGTCATACCCCTCCCTGTTTCTGCAGGATTTGTATTTGAAATATCTCGGATGGACGTTGAATGATAAAGTAAGTGGATGCCAATTTGATTTTATCTTCGATCTTCAGTTGATAAACTTGAAAATTCTAACTTTGCGTTTGGCTCTTAATTTTACCCTCTTAAGAGTGATGGAGTAAGGAAGGCATCAGTTCTTGCACTGCAGACTCTTTATGAGGTGGATGATAATGTACCATCTCTTGGCCTTTTCACGGAGAGGTTTTATAAAAGGATGATCGAGCTTGCTGATGATGTTGATATTTCTGTGGCAGTATGTGCTATAGGACTTGTGAAACAACTGATAAGGCAATGTTAATTCTTGACAATGCAAACCTCTTTCATTTTTAATATTGTTACAGCAGATTGTGAAATGTGTTCTTTTATCAAGCTATTCCATATTTTGCAGACATCAACTTGTTCCCGAGGAGGAATTAAGCTCTTTATATGATTTGCTAATTGACGATCCACCAGAAATCAGGCGTGCCATCGGAGCACTAGTGTATGATAATCTGATTGCGCAGCGATTGAACAGTTCACAATCTAGTTCAGGTTTTAATCACACTGTTCTGCATCATCTGCTTTCTATTTGCTTGATTGATTAATACAATTGTACTGATAACAAAAAAATTTCCAGGGGATAATACTGATTCTTCTGAGGTTCATCTTAGTAGACTGCTGCGCATATTGGGAGAGTTTTCAAAAGACGAAATGCTGAGTATGTATGTCATTGATGATATCTGGGAGTATATGGATGCCATGAAAGTACGTTATGTACTCTATCTTTTAATCTAAGAATGGAATTGCTATCACCATATGATATCTGTTGTTTGGTTAGAGTAGTATTTCCCTACAACTTTCAGGGAGCCTAGACTTCTTGTGGCTCAACTTTTTTTTGAAGACGTTATAGATTACTGTATGATTTCTTAATTTGTCCAGTATTTCCCTGTAGTTTTTAGTATTGATGCTGTAATACAATTATCTGTAGTTTGGTCAGACTAGTATTTTCTACAACTTGCCTTTATAGGCATTTTCTATTTCTATTGATTAGACAGCTATGATCCTATTTTATCATAGGAAAACTTGAGAAGGGTCTCCTGCCTATCCTGGATTCCTGGATGTGTAGGTTGAAGAGGAAATATTCACTTGAAAATTATGTCCTTACAGGATTGGAAGTGTATCCTGTCTATGCTCTTGGAAGAAGAGCCATCAGCTGAACTAAGTGATGTAGATGCGACAAACCTAATTCGACTGCTTTCTGCATCAATTAGAAAGGCAGTTGGTGAGAAGATTGTTCCTGCTAGTGATAATAGAAAACAATATTATACTAAAGCACAAAGGGTGAGGTTCTTTAATTTTCCTGTTGATACTCTGTGAAACTCTTAATGTATTGTTATATTTGTGCTTCAAACTTCACCATTTACACCTGAGAATGGATTCCAATAAAGTGCTTGTGAAACAATAAGCTGTTGATATTTCTGCAACCTGATCGACCTGTACTGTTTTAGCAGTGTCCTTGTGCCGCAATTTTTCTTAAACTTTATGCTTGTCTAAAATCAGGTCAGTTGGTCAAATACATTGATCCGGGTCATTGAATAACTGATTACTTACTAGTATTTTTCAGTGGAAAAGGTGCCATTTTCGTATATTTTCATGTTACCATCTTTCACATTTTCTAACAACATTAAGACATTTTACTTTACTTGGAGTCGGATAATAGAGTGAGCAGTCAGATTATTTTCATGTACCGTGGAACACAGATGGTAACTCTTTTTTCTTAGTAGGGACACCATCCAAAGCTGTATGCAGAATGATTTATCTAGATTCTGTGGTTTTGATTTTTTTACAGTAATTTAATTTTACCTGAAGTTCAGAATTGGTTTAGATTATTTGAGATTGATTCCTTCTTTAGTGTTCTTTGTCAATGACAAATTATATGGGTGTTGTTCAGCCATACTACTCCCGGATACTGAATTCTTAGACTGCTTATGTTGTAATCGGCAGGAAATGTTTGAAAGTTCTAAGCGTGATATAACCGTTGCTATGATGAGGAATTATCCACAGCTTCTTCGCAAATTTATGTCTGACAAAGCAAAAATTCCCTATCTACTTGAAATCATTATCCATTTGAACCTTGAGCTCTATTCTCTTAAAAGACAGGATCAGGTGCGTTTGTGGAAGTTTTACGATCATGAATTATATAGGGTGTTGCCAATACGAAGTAAGTTGTTTTCTCTTGTTTTTCCAGAATTTTAAATCTGCTGTCCTTCTGATGAAAGAGGCATTTTTTAAGCATGGTGAGAAGGAAGCTCTGAGATCTTGTGTAAAAGCTCTGAACTTCTGTGCTACTGAGAGTCGTGGGGAGTTACAGGACTTTGCCCTTAACAAATTGAAGGGGATTGAAGATGAGCTCATTATCAAACTTAAATCTGCAATAAAAGAAGTTTCGGTATGTGCCCTTAACAAGTTGAAGGGGATCATGTGTTTTATTGGTGCATTTCGGATAAATATTACAAGCTTTGTTGTTACAGGATGGTGATGATGAATATTCACTGCTTGTTAACTTGAAAAGGTTGTATGAACTTCAATTGTCAAGGCAAATTTCCATTGAAAGCTTGCATAAAGAATTTGCGGAGACTCTTAAAAACTTCAGAAGTATTGATGATGAGGTGGGTATAGTGTAGTTTGAATTATTTTTTTTTGTAGTCTTGCGAACCCACAACTGCTTTGGCTTACTTTTCAGGTTATTGGATTTCTGCTTCTTAACATGCATCTGTATGTTTGCTGGTGCCTACACTCTATCATAAACTCTGGCACAGTCTCGGAGCAATCGATATCTTCCTTAATCTCCAAGCGCAGTACTTTGTTTGAACTACTTGAGTCCTTCCTCAATACTCAATCGCCGGAAGGTTTTCGTGCAAGTCAACTTGCATGTAGGGTAAGCATTTTTTCTTAAATATCCACATCCTATCATGTGTAATTTCCAAACATCTATGAGCTATCTCCTGTTAGTGCTTTCTATGTTCTCTTTTGGTTAATTGAGTTTGTGTTTTTCTTGGTCTAGATTTGTGTTACTTTTTCAGAACAGTGGTGTCTGTTCAGGAAAGCAACCTTTGCTTCCACGGAGCTAGAAGCTTTGGGGTACTCTCCAGATGAATCCATTCTTCAAAAGTTCTGGAAGCTTGGTGAACGCCAACTACATATTCCAGGTGGTTTTAGCTCCCCTATTCACTGTTTTCTCTAAATGCGTGGCAGCGCTAGCTCCCATCTTACTGTTGTATAGAGGAGGAATAATAGTATGGCTCTAACACTACTGTTTTATCTTTACCTGTAGAAAAGCCTGCATGTAGAACATTTACTATTAGTATCATGCTTAGTATCATGCTTCATAATATAGCACTTTTAATTATTAAAGAAACTAGAATTAGAATTGGGAAGCCATGTGGTCCTGATCTATACATGCTTTTTAGATGGCCATGAAAAGCCTATGGCTAAGTTCAATTGTTTCAATTTTAGATAAATCTTGAGCTTAGATGTAAAGAATCATCATTGTCATGGTCACTATGAAAACACTTTGGTGCTTGAGCAGTAACATGAAATTGAGTGTCAAATGTATATTTTTATTGAAGTCATTCATTTCCTGATGCTATATCTTAATTGAAGGAATGTGTTGTTGCACATTGATTTTTATTTTTGTTAAGTTCATGTTGTGGAGCTTGATTTCCAAAAGGAAACCATTTTGTGCATCTTTTTTCTAGCATTACTTCTTAGATAAGGATCTAGCTTTACTTTCTCAGTTGGACCGTATTAAGAAACTAAAGTGTACATCCGCTCCCAACATAACCAAATACGCAGGAAAAGAACTGTTTCACTTCACTATTTTGCAAAGTATGCACTCTTATGTCATTTTGTGCATCTTTTTTCTAGCATTACTTCTTAGATAAAGATCTAGCTTTACTTTCTCTGTTGGACCGATTATTAAGAAACTAAAGTGTACATCCGCTCCCAACGTAACCAAATACAGCAGGAAAAGAACTGTTTCACTTCCCTATTTTGCAAAACATGCACTCTTATGTCATGAAGCTGTGAAGCTGCATGCAGAAATTTTATTTATATAATGTAAAAAAAAGAAAAGATCCTGCAAAAACTTGAGCACCTAATCTGTAAGCAGAAGTAGTTCATCAGTATCCCTTCGAGTAGTGGAAAATAGATTTCCATGGTCCACCCAGAGGTGTCAAAGAAAGAATAACAGTGTTTTTAAATTAACCACAAAAGTGTTTTCAGCTTCCTGAACATCCTCCACTGTAACTTATCCATTCAATCCCAGAAAGGGTTTCTTTCTGTATATGACGGATGCTTTTTGATACTTATGTTCATCTTGTAACATGAATACAGATGAGACTGAAGAAGAAGATTCTAACAGGGAATACATTGAGGAGACAAATCGAGATGCTGTGATCATTGCTGTTGGGAAGTTGGTTGCTGCTGATGCAGTTCCTAAGGTTAGGTGTATTCTCTTTTCATAGTTGGACTTTTCTGTACTTAATTCCTAGCTGTACTTTTGATATGGATTTTGGCGGATGCTTTTTGGTATTACTGCACTATCATTTAGAAAGTAAAGATAAGGAGGCTTACCCTGCTCACATATTTCATGACTGTAACCTATGTGTACAGGAATATCTTGCTCCAGAGATAGTATCTCATCTGGCAATGCATGGGACAAGTGTGTCTGAGGTCATTAAGCATTTGCTAACCGTGTTAAGGAATAAAGGTGCCGATGTTGCACGCTTGTTCCTAGAGGCACTAAAAAGGGTGAGTGTCACTACTTGTTAACTGAGATGATTTCTGCTTTCTTTTTGTCACTTGGCAGGTCGGCCTTCCAATTTCTGGTAAACTTTCTGATGAAATTGCAGCAGAAAAGTTGTATTTCAAAATTGGATAATGATATGGTTGAAATACTTGGTTGACTGAGTGTATAAAAACGGGGAGCCCGAGAGCTACCAGTTTCAAAAAAAAAAAACGGAGAGCCTGGTGCATGAAGCATCCCCTATTCAGACAAAGTCAGTAGAAGAGCCGCACTCCAAGGAGGTGTATGTAGGCAGCCTACCCTGACCTAAGCATTAGTAACTGGTTTACGGTTCGAACTCGTGACCTATAGGTCACATGGACACAACTTTACCCTTACTCCAAGGCTCGCTGTTGAGATATTGTCTGTGTACGTTATTCATGTTCATGGGGTGTGTTTGAGTTGGTTGTAGTTATAATTCAGGAGCTAGGATGGACAAATGTCATGCGTATAAAAAGATGCGTCTCAATGTCCTTGACTGCTATTATGGTGGTCTTTCTCCCGGCAGTTTATTGGTTATTTTGGGTGGCTATCACCACTTCCGCTCAGCTAGCCACATAATTCAGAGTAAAAAAGTTGTCTGGAAAGTGATTATACATGTTATTGTTTGGAAAGAAAGTATACACATTAGATTCTTTGTTTGGAAAGAAAGTATACATGTTAGATTCAGAAATGTATCAAGGTTGTATTGGAAGAATATGACCTTGATGTCTTTCTGAATCTAACATGTATACTTTTTTCCAATACGACCTTGATACATTTCTGAATCTAACATGTATACTTTCTTTCCAAATATATAGGGTCATTCTCAATAAATCAAGGTCGTATTGGAAGAAATATAGTTTCTTTTCCTCATGGAGTAGTTGAGCATGTTTGATTCTGGTTTTGCAGGCACATGAACGGTACTTAGTAGCACTTCTCTCTGATGATGACGAATCAGCGAGAAAGACTTTTCATGAATGTGAAGATCTTGCCAGTGGGCTTGCTAAGACATTTGGAAAGGCTGCTAGAAACAAGCACCGCTCAGATGTTTTAAATATTGTCACTGGAGGCATTCACTATGCCTTTACAGATGCTCCAAAGCATCTATCTTTCTTGGATGGTGCTGTGCTGCATTTCATATCTAAACTTCCTCCTCCAGATATTATGGACATGTAAGAGCTTACTAAACGTAATTTTCCATTTTAATCACATAATGAAGGGCTAACATTCTGACTCCTATCCTGTTAGATGATATATCAAGGGTGTTTGTTGAACTTGTGCGTAAGCCCTTGTGTGTAACAACTTGAGGAAACAATGTATTATTATCTTCTCATGTTCCTTGGATTTTGGATATTGAAGAAGCTTGGACACTGTGTTTGGGCTTGGTTCCTGGGTGAGATTTAGATGTGGGTTGGTTAGATATTTGCCTGAGAATTGAGACATCCTGGTGGTGTTTTGGGGCTTGGGCTGTTGTGATTGTGGCAGGGTTCCACGTCGGAATTTTTTCTTTTTTCTTTTTTGGTTTGAAAAATATGTTCTTTTTGTTGAAGTTATTTGTTGATATGATGAATATACCGTACCCAAGCAGTACGAGGAAGTAGATGTTCACAATGAAAATGTGATTCTCCAATAAATTACCCAATCTTCATTGCCAACTGGAATCACATATCTGCTCCAAAACTTGCAAAACTATAATGATCCTCTGATATGCACATAGAGTTTTAACTTCAGCCTTTTTTGCTGATTGTTAACTTCTTAAACCTGTTTTTTTCTTTTCCTTATTAGCCGCATAAGGAGTCATTTCCAGTCTCTACTCCCTTTCCTCTTGAATTCCCAACTTAGAACATGTCTTCGATAGTAGCCAGTGTTGCCCATCTGGTGGCAAACATACTCCACACTGTGTTTCACAATCAGTGTGCGATATAACAATAAAATCAGAAGTGGTTCGCATCTTGTCTTGACTTCTTGCACTTAAAGCACCAGTAGATGTGACCTATCTTCCATTTTCTCAGATTTCTGAGCTGTGAGTATGGCCAAGGAAGAGAAGCAAACCTTTTAGGTGCCTCTAGGAACCAATACCACGCAATAGGCAAAAGATGCCCTTTCTCTTCTCAAATTATCTTATGATATAATGACTTTATTGTGAAGAGTCTGTTTGTATAATTGCATCCCACGTTCAACTGTCCTGGCCCGTTAGTGAAACTGGAAGCAACGGCCTACAAAAAGTTTAGGGGTGTACCATGTTAACCTATGCAAGACCTACTGCTCTGAAAAGTTGGAGAAGATTAGCTGTGGTTGCTGCTCACTCTCGGGTACAGCCTTAGTGCGTTACTGTTGTCCGAAATCAAGGATATTAGGAGGTTGATACTTTTGCGACTCTCAATGTGTGTCAAAGAAATCAATGAAACTTTACTAATGATCAGCTATAGCTGTCTCATTGGACATAATGTTTTCTTGCCTTTGGACATGTCAGTGGTGAATATTGTGTAGCCTTTTCGATTTGGGCATGTCAGTGCCGAATATCATATAGTCTTTTGTTTTAGCATTCTTTCATTGTATTTTAAGTTGTCCTTGAGAGAACTGCCTAAGCAACCCCGTCTTTTCATAATGTAATCTTTTGATGCTATTTTCTTGTTATTATAAGTATCATACCTTACAGACTGTCAACTCACTTTCATGTGATCAGCTTGAAAGATGTCGAGAAAAGAGCTGAAAATGTTAATATGGATGAAGATCCAAGCGGTTGGCGACCCTATCATATATTTGTAGACACGGTCCGTGAGAAGTATGCAAAGGGTGAAGTTTTACAAGGTACACCTATGCTTACAATTTTCTGAATTTTTTTTTTGTTTTAGCTGTAGTTTGTCTTCTCCAGTCTTGCTACCTTTTTATGGTGCTCACTTCTTTAATTTGCGAGTTATTCTTGTTTGTTTCTCTGTCCTATTAAACGGCTCTGGTCTCAGTGAATTCGTTTTGGGTTTACCTCCAAAGGGCTTTTTTTTTTTCTTTTTTCCTGTGAAAGAGAACTGTTGTGTTTATGCACATGCCTATAATGTCTGAAACTGTGGAGTTTTGTAAAAACATAAGAGAGGTTGGTTTGACTATAAATTAGGCACCACACTGTTAACTTCTTGTCATCTTGGGATGGCTAGTGAAGGCAAGTGGAGTGAAACTGGAAGTGGTTACACCAATCCTGTTGTGTGACTATATTAAGTAACAGCAATAATGCCTCAGTACGGAAGTACTGAGAGCTGGAATATGATTTCTCTGTACCCATTGCGCTCTACTTTGACACGTTTCATTCTAATACTGAATAATCGTCTTTTTTATACAAATTAGGGTTTTCTGAAAAAAAAAAATAATAATAACTAAAAAGTTCTTTTTGTCTTGCACTTATTCTGTACGCTAACGAACAAATTCCTGAACACACTAAACAAACTTGTAATTAACACTGATTGGGCCTAATGTAAGTGTATCTGCTACTTCAAATGTTGTAAAAATATATTGGGAAAAAGCTCAAATATGCCATCGTACTTTTAGGAAAGGATAATCCATGCCATCCATTAATAGTTGGGCTCGTTTATGCCACTGCCGTGACACAAAGTGTCTGTCTATGCCATTATTTTTTAACGGTTCAGAGAGACGGTTTTGCAATACCACTTTTTATGTGGCATCAGTTTAATGGGCCACGTCACTAATTTTAAACCATCAATTAAAATACCCAATCAAATTAAAATAACCCGCCCAATATTATACCTGACCCACACCCATTTAATCCCTAACCCCGACCTCCTCCTCCTCGTTCTTCACATCTCCTCTTTCTCCGGTGATTTCAGATTCAATCCCTCACCCCTAAGCTTTTATCTTATTTTCTTGTGTTGTTTTTCTTTTCTTTTTCAGAAATAAACCAAACAAAACAATAGAAAGAGAGAAAAATGAAACCTTTAAAACCAACAACCCGCTCAATTTCTCAGCTCTACTGAAAACCCAAATGATTTTTGTGAGAAGGAGGAGAAAGTCTTATCAAGATTCAATTTTTGAATCAAATCAACGGAAGAAAAATCCTACTACTATTTATAATTCTTGATATGCCCAAAGCATGGGGGTTGTTTGAGGGGGGTTGTGTTAATGGGCAATGGGTGTCCTCCATAGATACAAATGTTATATAGAAATATGTTAGTGTTATTAGCTTATGTATTATTGGTTGCTTACAGTCTATCAAGATTAGAATGGAGAAAGAGGAGATGTGAAGAAAGAAGGAGGAGGTTGGGATTAGGGATTGGATTAAAAGGGTATGGGTCGGGTATAATGTTGGGCGGATTATTTTAATTTGATTGGGTATTTTAATTGATGGTTTTAAAATTAGTGACATGGCCCATAAAACTGATGCCACGCGTAAAATGTGGTATTGCAAAACCGCCTCTTTGAACCGTTGAAAAATAATGGCATAGACAGACACTTTGTGTCACGACAGTGGCATAAATGAGCCCAACTATTAACGGATGACATGGATGATCCTTTTCTGAAAGTACGATGTCATATTTGAGCTTTATCCCAAATATATTTGGCAAATTCCTATTTTTAGTGGTGGTATTGCCATTTTCCTCTATGAGCTCTAGAAAACAGTTGCTTAAACCTATTGTTAGATAAGATCATCTCATTGTGTTCTACCAAGTTCTGAAATGGCCTATCTTTAATTGTCATTTTCCTCTATGAGCTCTAGAAAATAGTTGCTTAAACCTATTGTTAAATAAGATCATCTCATTGGTGTTCTACCAAGTTCTGAAATGTCCTTAGAATAAAATGAGTCACTTGGGTATGAGTGTATAAATGAGAATAATTGAGCTGAACAATTGTTCACAAGCTAGTTTGAAATCTAAATCAACTTTAGAAGTCATCATGTTGGGTGTCTTTTTTCTTTTTCCCATTTTTACCAATTTTACAACACTTTGGTTTTCTTGATGGTGGTAAAGCTAATCATGTCAAGGGTCATAAAAAGTTTCAAAGGTTGTGATTGGACTAGAAACTGGTTTAATTTATTCTTTTTAGTTCTGGAAGAATTGGTTGTTCTTTGCAAATAAATGTGATTGATTGAATTTTGTTTAGGAGAATTGGGCTTGGTTTATCTTTTGGAGAAAAGGTCACATCCTTAACTTTGTGAAAGCGATAGATTAAAGCCGATTAGATATCACTGGGTGTTATTGGGCTTATAGCTTCTGCATAGAATTATACAATGTTTGGTTGGGAGGATTGGAAAAAATTATTCCCGCATAACTAATGTAGAGCTGGGATTCTAAAAAAAAATAACTAATGTAGAGCTGGTTAAATATGATTTATGCGTAACTTTTTGATTTGCGGTTAAACAATATATGCATTAAGTTATGTGAAAATTTATTATTATTTTATTCAGGATAATGTAATATTAGAATACGTGTATTGGTAATACAGATGCCCTTAAACTAAATAATCCTTACATAACATTTCATATATTATTATTCATTGCAAAGAGTTTCTATGTCATTATTCACTGTGTAATGATCCCTCTATTGAGTTTGACTCTCATCAATTGTGGGATCTCAAATTGGTTTCCTTATATGGTGTGGGAAATATCACTTCATGAGCTAACTTTTGTAGTTGAATTAGGCTTTGGGTTCACTTTTTTACGTGATATCAGAGAAAAATTGCCTCGGGAAAATCCCATTGACAATGACCAGTCTCGCCGGAAGTAATTGGTTTTGAAGATCTCCGAAAGTACCTTGTAGTTTACTTGGCATAGAGGCAGATCGATTCAAATTCTTGGTTTACCTGATGTTGGGCTCCATATTGTGTTTTCAACGCTCTAGTTGGTAGGCTTGAGCGTGTGGGGATATTGAATTTGTCCCACATTGGTTTTGGGATGTCTAATTGGTATGTTGAATTTGTCCCATATAGGTTTTGGGATGTCAAATTGGTCTCAATATGGTTTGGGCATTCCTCACCTTATGAGCTAGTTTTTTGAGATCAAGTTAGACCAAGGTCCATTTCTTTACATCCTCCATTATGATTCAGCAACAATATTACCCAGTATAATCCCAAAATTATGATTCATCAACGTAAAAAATTCCTTGCATTATAATTCATGCAAACTAATATGCGAGTTGAATGGCCCCTAAATGTATTTTTGAATATGCTTTTGTTGAAGGAGAAAAAGGATTTGTTGGAAATAAAATAGTATGGGCAAATTTCTACAACAACATACTAGTATAATCCCACAAAAGTGGGGTCGAGCTGTGTTATCAAAAGCACAAAGCACAAAAAAGCTCGAAGGTTCGTCGAGGCATTAAACACAAAGCGCAAATAAAGCGTGAGCTTTAATTAAAAAAAGGTGCAGAGGAAGATAATGTACAAATATATGTATATAGCTCAAGACTCATGATTACAAGCATGAATGACAAATATATGAACAAAGAAATTGAAAATAATATCATGATAAAGTGAAATATCAATTGTTTAGTGTCGCCTCTTCAGGAGAAGCTCCATTGACAAGGGAAAGTATGCCTTAGAACCTCAATGACGACATTGAAGTGCACATTAAGTGAGGCAAAGTGTTCAACACGTTTTGTGCTTTGCTTCAGGGCTTAAGCGTGCCTTTGAGAACACTTTTCGGGAGGATAGAGTGTATGCAGACTTTACCCTTACCTTAGAAGTAGAGAGGCTATTTCCGATAGACCCTCAACTCAAGGAAAAACAGTTCAAAAAAAAATTAAAATAAAAATAAAGGAACCATCACAAAATACTATAGAAATCATGACAAAGCATTCTGAATAGTAAGATACAACAAAATAATACCATAAACGAAATACAAGAAACAACACATAGAAACTGTAGGAGTGGTACTACGACCACTAGTATGGAAGGGTAAGCGTTACACCGCTTTACTACCTACTAACTTTCTACCTTAATCCATGTCCTCCACAACCTTCTATCTAACGTCGTGTTCTCGGTAAGTTGAAACTGCGCCATGTCCTATCTAATTAAACCTTACCAAAATTTCTTCGGTCTACCTCTACCTTTGGTGAACTCATCCATAGCCAATCTCTCGCACCTCCCTTCTAAGGATTTTTTTCTGTCCTCTTCACATGCCTAAACCATTTCTGCCTCGCTTTTCACATCTTGTCCTCTACCGAAGCCACTCTTACCTTGCCACGAATATCTTCATTTCTAATCCTATCTCTCCTAGTGTGTCCACATATCCATCACATCATCCTCATTTTATGCAACTTTCAAGTGCGGAACATGAGAGTTCTTGACTGGCCAACATAGTGTGGCCGAATTTCTATTTGCTAAAAACTTGAAAAGGGGGATGTAACGAAGCAACCAGTTTTTTTGGTAGTGGGCCTTACTGTAGCCCACTGTTTTTCAAACAAGAGGTGTCTGTTTTCTTTCCATTTTTTTGAAAAATAAGTGGTTAATTTCTTGTTTTAGTAAGCAGTTGGCTTGTTGAGAACTCTTCTACAGTCCAAACACGCTGAAAAGAAGTCCTTGATTTTAGTAAGCAGTTGGGTTGTTGAGAACTCTTCTACATTCCAAACATGCTGAAAAGAAGTCCGTGATATTAACTTGAACACAAGCGGTGTCTACAAGCAGATTTAAAGTTAGGATGTCCAGATTTGGTCTGAATCCTGAATTAGTTTTAAAATGCCGTTGAAGCTTCGTTTAATAGTTTAAAAAATAAAGCTCAAATGAGCTTTGATTGTGTTGATCATCTGTAGCTTGGTATGTTATATCTGTTTATTGGGCCGATCACTTATTGAGTCAATGAAATTGCCTCAAGTTATATTGAATAAATACCAAATAACTGTTGAGCTTTCTTTGATACTTAAGCATTATGAAACGAGCCCTTTTTGGAGTGTATTCAAGAAGCGCGAGACTTGATTTGCATAACAAGTCCTTTCTGTGTCTCCCAAAATTAGGTGTGTTTATAAGTACGGATGTAGAAAAGTTACAGATGGGTTTTCAGATAAAGGCCTTCAAAAACCCTATTATTTCTTTCTTTCCACTTGCATCTGAATAGATATAAGAGGATCGGGGCCAGCTAATTTTAACTCTTAATTTTTATGACACTGCCCACTAATTCCAGTCTAGCTAAAATGCATTCCCATGCGAATTCTATCCAGTATTGGAACAGGTGGGAAGTTGTTTCCTCAGCCCTCTGTCATGTAAAAATATCTACTTAAAATCCCTTTTTCATTTTCTCCAATTCTCCTGTTAGTATATCTCCAGGATGCCTGCCAAGTAGGCGTTTGCATTATCATTTTTAGCCAAAAGACCGACTAACCTACATTTTCGGGTTTTCAGTAGTTCTTTTTTTCTGGTAGGTTTTTGTTCAAGATTTTATGAAATTTCATGTTTTCTCCTTTTTAAATTGATATTTTGGGGAATATATACATAGCTGGTGTAATATGAGAATCAAGATAACACACAACAATCAACACTTGATAGAAAATAGGGAGAAAAGATAGAAATTAAGGAGGATAGAGCTAGAAAGGATCTAATCGATTAAATGAAAGCAAAATTAAGCATTCAATTAAATGATTGTAATCCAAGGGAGAAGGGAAATTGAAGTCATCAAGAGGGTTCAATGGGAGAGATAAGAGGGTTTTCTCAAAAGTCATAAAGGAGCCTAAACATCAAATGTTCATCAAAAAACTAATGAACTAAAACCTAGTTTCCACTATTTAAAATAGTAGCTAAATTAACCTAAACTAGTTACAATAATAATGCCCTTGAGCTATAAAAATAAGGAAAACAAGGAAATTGCTTTGCGTAGCCAATTATTTAAAATGTAGCCACCTCTTGCTTAAATCTCCACTTTAGTATGTTGTTGACCTCCCATGCTTCATTGATCTTCTAAAGTTGGCAAACAGTTTTGTGAGGCCTTGTGTGTTTCTTTGTACACGAGTTATACAAAGTTGGGAAGTGATTTCCTATAAATGTGTGTGCGCCTATTGTGGCTTGATTGCTAAAATAGTTTAAGTGTCGAACGGATCAAACAGACAAACGTGTAGGTTGAGTCATAGCGATTGCGTGCGTGTGACTGCTGTATAGTGTCAAACTGGTTGTGTAGAACAAAAATTGACCCTGTAACAACTGGTATCAGAACTTGGTGGAAATAGTTTAAGGAGGTAGTCAACCAAGTTTGAATTCATTTGGTGGAGATTTGTATTGGGTTGAAACAAGAATTGCAACTGAAAGTCGTAGAAGTTCAATTATTGGTAGGATTATAGTCAGTATTCCAAGAAATGCTGGCCTTTCAATGGCCTTGATGGATATAATGGAATAAAGTATTATACCTTTTTGAGAGGCGCATACACAAAAGAGATCCCTTTCTTGTCTAATACAAAATTAAATATAAGAAAATACTTTGTAGAAAAAAACAAAATAAATAAATTATTTTTTTGGCTATGAATTTATGAAACCTCACTTACTAGATTGAAGTTAGAAAAATGGATATCATGCAAATTGCATATTGAGCTTTTGGTATAGGTCTCTGTAACTAGCAACATGTTATGGAGGATGTGGACGTGTATAAGTTGTGGTACTTAGGAGGTTCGAAGAAGAGGAATGGAGTAGGAATCTTAGTAGACGGTGAGCTTAGGGAGCAAGTGGTAGAGGTGAGGAGGGTCAACGATAGATTGCTGTTGATTAAGTTTAGTCGTTGGGGGCCAATGACAGAGCAAGGTGGAGGAAAGTACTAGCTAGTATATGGTGGACAATATGGAAGGAGAGGAACTCAAGGTACTTCCAGAATAGGAATGATTCAGTACATTAGATAGAGTTAAAATGTATTCTGCTATTCTGTTTTTGGTGTAGACACTCTTACTCTAGAGAAACTGTAGAAATTCTAGATGTCGTAGGTTCTTTATAAGAAGTCATAATAGATTCAGGTTCTCAAGAGTCTTTTGCTGTATATAGGGATTGAAACAATCTGTATTGATTTTTGTTCTTTTGAACAAATTATAGAAATATACTAGTTACCAAATTTCAAAAAAAAAGTTAGTCGTTGGGGGCTCTAACTTGAACGTTATTAGTGCATATGCACCACAAGTAGGCTTGGAGGAAGAGGATAAGAAGAGCTTTTGGGAGGTGCTGGATGAGGTGGTGAGAGGTATACCGCCCAATGAGAAGCTATTCATAGGAGGAGATTTCAATGGTCACATTAGGTCAACCCCTAGGGATACGATGATGTGCATGGAGGATTTGGTTTTGGGTACATGAATGAAGGCGGAGTCTCGCTTTTGGATTTCGCAAGAGCTTTTGGGTTTGGTGGTAGCCAATTCGAGTTTCTCGAAGGAGGAGCACTTGGTTACCTTCCTAAGTGCAGTGACTAAGACCCAGATTATTTGCTCCTTAGGAAAGGTGATAGAAGATTGTGTAAAGATTGTAAGATTATCCCAAGTGAGATTGTTACAACCCAACATAAACTTCTAGTAATGGATTTGGAGTTTTTGAGAGGGAGGAGGAAGAGGGTGGTGGATATTCGGCCACAAATCAAATGGGGTGGCTTGACTATAGCCAGTGATTTGGAAATAGGGGTGAAGTTGATAGATATGGGGGCTTGGGNATGTGGGATAGGACTGCTAATTGCATCAGGGAAGCGGCTAGAGAGGTGTTGGGGGTTTCTAGGGCCGTTTGGGTGGGCATCGAGGGGACTGGTGGTGGAATGGAGAGGTCCAACAGAAGGTGGAGGCAAAGAAGGTGGCATACATAAAGTTGGTGGAGAGTGAGGATGAGGAGGAGAAGAGGATGAATAGGGAAAGGTATAAGTCGACGGGAAAAGAGGTGAAGTTAGCGGTTACGGCGGCGAAATCAACAGCTTTTGAACTCCTGTATGTCAAACTAGATAGCAAGGGAGGAGATAAAAAGCTGTACAAGCTGGCCAAGGCGAGAGAGATGAGGGATCGTGACCTAGACCAAGTGAAGTTATCAAGGATGAGGACGACAAGGTGCTGGTGGAAGAGACACTTATAAGAAGTAGATGGCAGACATACTTCCATAAACTCTTTAACGAAGAGGGGACAGAGACATTGTGCTAGGGGAGTTGGAGCACTCAGAAAGGCGACACAATTATGGGTAATGTAGGCATATAAAGGTTGAGGAATTTAAGGGTGCTATTCGTAGGATGCGTGGGGGTAGAGTGATCAGGCCTGATGAGAGTCCAGTGGAATTTTGGAAGAGCGCAGGCGGGGTAGGTATGGAGTGGTTGACCAAATTGTTTAATGTCGTTTTCAGGACGACGATGATGCCCGATGAATGGAGATGGTGTACGATGGTTCCGTTGTACAAAAACAAGGGCGACATTCAAAATTGCAATAACTATGGGGGGTATCAAATTGCTAATCCACACTATGAAGGTTTGGGAGAGAGTGGTGGAAAGTAGGGTGAGGAGGGGCGTAACATTTTTCGAGAATTAGTTCGGCTTCATGTCGGGGCGCAAGACTATAGAAGCCATTCATCTCGTAAGGAGATTGGTGGAGCAGTATAGGGAGAGAGGAAGAAGGATCTTCACATGTTGTTCATCGACCTTGAAAAAGGCTTACGACGAGGACCCAAGGGAGGTTCTTTGGAGTTGCTTAGAGGTGTACCGGTGGCGTATATTAGGGTGATTTAGGATATGTATGATGGAGTCAAGACTCGGGTGAGGATGGTGGGAGGAGACTTGGAGCACTTTTCAGTCTTGATGGGGTTGCATCAGGGATCAACACTTAGCCCCTTTTTGTTTGCCTTGGTGATGGATACATTGACGCGATGGGTTCAAGGAGAGGTGCCATGGTTGTATGCTATTTGCGGATGACAGTTCTGGTTGATGAGACTCGCGACGGCGTAAACTCTAAGTTGGAGGTTTGGAGACAAACCTTGGAGTCTAAAAGGTTTAAAGTTGAGCAGGACCAAGACAGAATATTTGGAGTGTAATTCAGTGACGTGAAGAATTAGGATGATATGAAGGTGATGTTGGATACACAAGTTATCCAAAAGAGAAAGTTTCAAGTACCTTGGTCTACCATCCAAGGAAGTGGAGAGATCGACGAGGATGTTGCTCATCGTATTGGTGCAGGATGGATGAAATGGAGGCATGTATCCGGTGTCTTATGTGATAAGAAAGTGTCAACAAAGCTTAAAGGCAAGTTCTATAGAGTGGTGGTTGGACTGACTATGTTGTATGGAGTAGAGTGCTGACTGGTCAAGAACTCCCATGAAACGACTTATTAGTAGATTAATAGAGCACTTCGAAATGGCATATACATCACATATCCTGGATCAAGTAAAAACTCTGCATGTGCAGAAAATGAAGGTGGTAGAGATGCGGATGTTAGGATGAATGTGTGGACATACTAGGAGAGATAGAATTAGAAACAATGATATCCAGGCCAAGTTGGGAGTGGCTGTGGTGGAGGAAAAAGTGCGTGAGACGAGAATGAGGTGGTTTGGGCATGTGAAGCGGAGGTGTCTGAGTGCCCCAGTGCGGAGGTGTGAGAGGTTGGCTATGGATGATTTTAGGAGAGGTAGGGATTGACCGAAGAAGCAATTGGGAGAGGTGATTAGAAAGGATATGTCGCAGTTACAGCTTACCGAGTACTTGACTTTAGATCGGAATGTGTGGAGTACACGGATTAGGGTAGCAGAATAGTAGGTTGCAGTGTGTTGCAATGTTTTTCGCCCTTAGTAGTAGGCCTAGTATTGCCCTTATAGTTTCTTGTCTTCTGATGTTTGTTATTAATTGTTGTTACTTGTATCTTGGTTAGTGGATTGTTGTGTAGTTTGATGCTGTTACTAGTTGTTGCTTTGTTATTGTGTGTTGTCTCTTGCACTGCTATTATTTTTATCGGGACCATTTTTCTATGAGCCGAGGGTCTACCGGAAACAGCCGCTCTACCTTTGAGGTGGGGGTAAGGTCTGCGTACATTCTATCCTCCCCATATCCCACCTTGTGGGACTATACTGGGTTATATATTTTTATGCAAGGTAGATATATTTTTATATATAATAGTATACTTTTATATGACGTAGATAACTTTTTTATATAAGTGTATAAATATTGAATAATAATGTATAATGTTGAGTAAGTACCGTTGCAAGGTGGCTATGCAGGTCTAAACTGGAAATTATGGCTACATGGGCGAAAGTGTTTTGTTGGCTACATATTTTTGAAAAATTCCATGGGTTGCCATATTCATACTTTCCCAATTCTTAACATCCCTGCCTAGTTGACTGTCAATATTTTTGTTAATCTCCTACCCCGCTCATCGAAATTGCTTTTTAGAATGAAGTTTTTTCAGTAGCCCACAGGCAAAGTTTGCAGAAATCAAGGCAGTAAACTCAAATACGATGGGCAGGGTGGCCTTTATGCATCTCATATTAGATCTCCAAAAAGGAAAAAAGTAAAAAGAAAAATAGCTATGCGAAGTTTAATTAGGGCAGTGTAGAGAAGTTTATACTTCGAGCAGGGTGCATATTTTGGTGTCAAAGACTTTTGCTTTCTACATGTTGATTGATCGTATACACTTAATGTCATAGTAACCCATCGCTTATGGTTTGTGCAACCATAGGATCTGTTCAAACTGACTGCTAATGTGAATTCTTTTATAGATGATAAGGAAGGTACAGTCGTGAGACGTCGAGGTCGTCCTCCCAAAAAGCAGAACTTCCAAGGAAAAAAACTTTTTGTGGAGCACAATTCTAGTGAAGAAGAGGAATCAATCAGTGGATCTGACCAGGAGGCGGATGAAGAAAAACAAGATGACGAAGAGGTCCCTCTAATACATTCTATTAAGTCATCATCCAAGCTAAGGTCTCTGAAGATATCAAGAGAGAGCTGAGGCCATGTGAGAACTGGTCATTCTGGTCTCTGTTTAGACTTGTCCTGTTCCCAAGCATCAGGTACTTACTTATTGATTGACAACTTGAGATGGGAAAAAAGATTTTTTGTAAAAAAAAATAATTAAAAAGAGAAAGATCAGCTTAGGCACTGGTTTCATGTTTACACAATTTCCGTAGGTTTCTTTACATAGCTTTTCTTATTCTTGACATCTGTTAGTTGGAATAGGAGCTTTGGGGCATTTGTGCATCTTTTAATGTAAGGCTCTGATTCTATCTGAGACAAATTTACAGTCTTGATGATGCCTGTTGATCTAACTTAAGACTGCACATATTCATCTTTTTTCTGGAATTCCCAGCTGAAGTGAATTCCATTTGTG
Organism: Datura stramonium; assembly: GCA_018107945.1. Classification (NCBI taxonomy): domain Eukaryota; kingdom Viridiplantae; phylum Streptophyta; class Magnoliopsida; order Solanales; family Solanaceae; genus Datura; species Datura stramonium. The sequence goes on from JACEIK010002980.1 coordinate 181,552, forward strand.
ATTTCCAGGCTCTCAAATCTTCAAATGTCTGTTCTCTATCGTCACGAGCAAAATAGGTTCCTTCTGCACTATACTAGTCTGAGGAAGCCTTTGTTGAAGTAGACCTTAGGTGCAGCCTTGTGTATTTAATAGGTCATGTTGTAAGTCTCTCTGTTGTTTTTTTCCTTTCGAAGTAGCTCGCTATATTTACGAATTCTTTTTGGATTCGCTAAGCTATTATTTGTTGGGATTATCTTGTCATTATGTAACTTTTGGGCTCTTAATGGCTACCCACTGCTCAATTAAGAGAAAAAAATCTTGCTAAGAGATTTACAGAAGTTGAAAGTAAAATTCAAGTAGGAGAAATGCAAGATAATCAGAAACAGGATAAACGTTTCTTGGCATTTACTACCCAAAGTGATTACTACCACTTCCAAGTTACTATTGATATTTACACATTCGAAATGTAAACATGTAGAGATGATAGCTAGGGGTGTTCATGGTTGGATTTGGGTCGATTTTGATTGAAATCAAAATCAAATCAATTGAGTTGGTTTTTAAATTTTTAAAATTAAATCAAATAGAATAAAGATCATTTGTTCGATTCGATTTGTAACTAGCTAATGACAAGTTGATAATAGTAAAACAACGGACATGAAATAACTATTTCAAGTGAACAATATGGATTAATAAATTTCTCTCCACTGTTACAACATGAATGTATCTAAATCAACTATTATTTTTCAATGTTTGTAAAGCTTTAGCATGTTTAAGCTGCATAAAAATATAGAGATTCTTTCACTTTACATGTCTAATATTCATATTAGATAGGATGGTCAATCCTTCAAAAATCAAATGGGCAAAGGATTAGAGAGTAGGTAGATGTCTTAGCAAAGAAAATTCAAAACTTGCAATATGTCACACCACATATAGACAATTATACTTAGAATGTTGGATATGAACATATTTTTTAAGAATAAAATTTTAAAGTGTT
>JACEIK010002981.1:0-11615 GCA_018107945.1 Datura stramonium
CTTACTAAATTCGCAGAAAATAACTGCCAGGTGGCCCTAATGGGTGACCCGACGACTCATTTCTAGAGGGCACGACTCGTTACTTCGCTTGTTAAGTGCACTACCTCACCTATTCTCTTTGTCTTGTAACGGGTCACTTCACAACTCTTTATGGGTGACCACGGCTCGTGGTCACCATTCATGAAGTACACTGCCTCACTTCTTAACTTTTGACTTCAGTCCTGCCAATTACTCACCCCACGAATCGTGAGGGCTGACAAAGACTCGTGGGGATCTCCCTTTATATACACTACCCATCCTTCTTTTCCTTTCTTATTTCCCCTCCCTATTACTGAGCAACGACTCGTGGGTACTGACCACGAGTCGTGGTCTTGCCCGTGGGGTCTCAAGTCTTCCAGGACTCCTCACAAAACCTAGGCATTCCCCACGAGTCACCTGACAACTCGTGGGCTGTCTTCACTATTCATCTCACAACTCGTCTTGAGTCTGCTGCAATAATTTTCACATTTTCCATGTTTCAGCTCCTGGGCCTAATCTTTGGGCTTCCAGGGTGTAACAGAATCAACCCATCAAATTGATTCCCTCTAAATCTTCTTTCCAACACATCCGACCCTATATCAATTGGAGTTCGGAGTAAAAAGTTATGAGTATTTTAGTGAATCACTGTTAAGTGACACGTCGTCAATGGATAGGTCAAATTCATAGACGGCGTTCCAGGGTTATTTTTGTAACTTCTTATATTTTAAGAATCTAAACCAAAATTTTTTGGGATTCCTAAAGAGTAAATTTAAGGGTTTTATTAGTATAAACTCTTATTCCCATTCATTACGACTTTAATTCAATATCATTAGCTCTAAAGTTCATCAAGCAAGCTAGGAGGTCATCTTCTTCAACCCAGGGTCTTGTCAAGCTTGAGTCTAAGTTCTTCATTCCAGATGTGTAAGCTAACCCAAGTAAGGATTCCCATTCATCCTTATGCCCTTTATTTATGCAAGAATTCATTGAGATTAAAACTAAGGTTTTTACACAATTCTTGAATTGTCTTCTTCTCTATCTAGATATGTTGAATTGCCATTGTTGGATTTTTCATATTGATTTGTTTCTTGATACCTCTTGATTGTAATCCTACTCTATTGATTGTGGTCATACTCTCTTGATTCATGATTCTTTATTCTTGATCCTTGATTCTTGATTCTTGATTCTTGATTTTTTATTCTTAATTGTGAGGTTGTTTCATATCTCTTATCCCATGAACCTTAGTTGCATGAAAGCATGATTTTGAAAGCATGTATTTTGGAAGTAAATGCATTATTTTCATAAAGGTTGAGCATATTTTCAAGAAAGTATGCATAATGAGATTTTAGCATAAAGATATGATTTTTAGCATGATTTTCAAAAGCTTAAATAAAGTCTTATTTTTTAAAGTCATGAGATGATTTTGAGCATAGAGCTCACAAGTTTTCAAGGAGATGTTTGGAGCGTAAGTTCTCCCAAATATTTAAAAGATTGTTTTGAGCGAATGACTGTTCATTAAGGTTTACAGATTTTGAGTGAAAATCTCAATAAGAGATTTTAAAGCATCTATTATATTTATAGCTAAAGTTCTTTATAAAAGATGTTTTCAGTTGCCTCAGATAGCCATATATATGAGCATATGTTTTAGGAGGATTATCTAGCAACGAGTTTGGTGAATGGGTTCATACAACCCCAAGGTCCCAAAACTATGTAGCCGGCGTAGGATAAGATCATACCATTGGTTCGAGTGACTACTCAAATAAGTCTCTGCTAAGGACTTCAATTATGGATCCATAGTTCAGTTTTTGTCCTCAAACTTGGAAAGACTTTGGATAACACTCATCCATGTGGGACAAACATGGGATCATCATGCGCTCATACATTCGGTTATGAGAAACTTCCCAAGATGAAGTTATGCATTTTTCATGTATTTTCAGAGATAATCTTGATGCACGGTTTTATTGCATAACTATTTTACACATCTTTTCTATTTGTGTCTCATGCATCCTTTAGAGCTTCAATTTTAGTCATATTACTTCATTAAGTATTTCTTTCAATTTAGACATTATTGCTTAACTATTATTTCACTCAACTATATTACATATCGTACATTTCATGTATTGATGCCTTTTGGAACTGCATCGTATTATGATGCAGATTAATGCAAGAGAGGATTTGCAGTAGACATTTCATTAAGATCTCACTTCATTCGACATTTAGTGAGACCTCCTACTTTCAAAGAGTCCCAGTCTTATTGAGTCTTTTAGTTTAGTAGAGCTTAAGTTAGTTGTGGGAGCTTTTTCCTGGCACCTATCTTCAGTTATTAGAGGCTTTATAGATAGAATAAGAGTTGAGTCCATAGTATTACTTTATGACATTCTTTTCAGTTATAATTAATAAATCTTACTTTATTATATTGAGCCCATTATAGCTTTAGCTTCCGCATTACCTTATTGTATTCTCAGCTAGTGGTAAGCCAGGATAAGGGTTTGCTTAAATCTCTAGGTGGTCTAAATGTGGGCCATGCCCAGGATCTAAATTCAAGGCCTGATAACTTGGTATCAGAGCTTTAGGTTCAATGAGTCCTAGGGAGCCCATGAAGCTGTGTCAGTAGGATCTCATTTATGGTTGTGAGTGCCCCACTTATATAAATGAGGGACTGTGGATATTTAAGAAGAGTTTCTCATTCTTTCTTACTCTATATCGTGCAGTAGAGGTGTGCCATAGGAAATTTTATACAGATCCCTGAATTGTTCTAATTCCACTGACTATGTCTCATCTTCAAGGTGATAAAAGCAGCAAAGATTAGATTCCTATTAGTTAGGTACTTTTAAATAAATTTAGTAGAAAGCTAAGGGACTGTACAAGGGCTTAAGAGGAGCCTGTTATTGCAGTTAAGTATAATACATCACAAGAATGTGCTCTTGTTATCATGAATCGGTGAGTTGAGCCTACAATAAGATATGTTGTTAGACCCCCCCTTTTGGAACTTTGATGCGGATGACATCCATAGTGGGAGAGTGTGTCTCTAAGTGCTTGGGTAGTATTAACACCCTAGAGACAGTCTAATCTAGATTGTGTGAGTCATTAATAGTAGAATGAACCTAGAGCCAGAAATATGAAGATAGAAGTGTAGAAGCCAAAAGTGGATATAGTGATTGAGGGAAGTATGTAGCAATAGTCATGTATTTATAAGGTAAGTAATAGGATGGAAAGTCCCTTGGTGTTGACCGAAGAGTAATAAGTTTTGTGTAGATTCCATGGTAGTATTAAAGGAAGAGTTGTTGGTAAAGATGACTTAGAGCATATTTGAACTAGAGTAGAAGATCATGAAGGCATGTCAGTGTGTTAGAAAAAGATTAAGTATAGGTGATTGGAGGCTAAGTCAATAGTTGAAGTTGATCCTTGAATGTCAAAAAGAAAGATATGCACCAAGGTGGAATGTAGTTACACTAGATTCTAAGCTCCTAAAGTGTTATGTGTCTGTAGTTCAGTATTCTTGAGTTGAGAAGTGTGAAGAATAGTATGTATGTACTATATAGTGTCCTAAAGAGCCGAGGCTAGAGGATTTTAAATAAGTTAGATGATTTTGAGCCTCTCACTATAAGCCTTAACTTTATATTGGGTGGATAGAGGATTAGATATATGAAGTTGATATGACAAAAAGAATATAAATCTTACAATGATAACCTTAGAGGCAAAAGGAAAGTTAGGAGCTACCTAAGAAAAAAATCCTAGAATAAGTTTTAGTACCTACAAATGTAGTCATTGATAGAGAGTTTAGCATCCATATGTTAACTTTATATTGGGTGGATAGAGGATTGGGATTTATTAAGCTGATACGATAGAAAGAGTATGAGTCCTACAATGATAGCCTTAGAGGCAAAAAGAAAGTTAGGAGCTACCTAAGAAAGAAATCCTAGAATGAACTTTAGTACCTATAGATGCAGTCGTTGATAGAGTTTAGCATCTATATGTATAGTAATACCCCACAAAGTTATTTGATTATAGCCTAGTTTAGAAAATAGGTCGAATGTCTTAGAACATTGACTCTGGAGTTAAAAGGGAGATGATAAGCTGAAGAACCAAGTTAAGTGTTGAGATTGCACTTGGGAAAAGGTCGTGAAGCAGTAACTATGGGATGTCGATCTATTCCAAATCAGCTATATTCGTTGCACTTCAATCAACATGATACTCTACTAATATCGTATCTATTCAGGCCATCACCACGTCCAAGGTCTAAGTACTCAATGCATACCAATGCTCATACTCAGATTCTTAGAACGAGAAGCAACGCTTAAGACCACAATCCCATTCTTACTCCATGATTCCATAATACCCAGATTTATATTGTGAGACTCATCATATATATAAACCAATGTCTCACAGTATGCTCAATTCTATGAACTCAGTCCTCAAGATATGCCTTAATGGATAATTCATAACGCTTAAACTCACACTTCCTGGAAAAGTATGAAGCGAACATTGTCAATAAAGAACCCAACAAAGAGGTTGGGGTCAAACCAACAGGGAATAAGGTAAGATCTAAACTAATGTTGATACTTAAACTTGATGGTAAGTTATCTACATATTGGTGGGATTCAAAGAAAAACAATATTAAAGCAAGATTGTACTCGTGGTTGTCATCAAGATTTTCAAATGACTAGGGTAAGTATTCCCCATGGGTTCATAACTACTTCAGGTATACAAACGTGATCAATCCCAATGCTTAATTATAGAACTAATAATTATGGTTTATCCAATTGACTGGTTCGTGTCTATTGGATGACTATACTTAATCACCAGGTCAGGTCTCACGAGCGATTTCAAACTAACCATTACCAAGTTGTCCCATATTTAACTATCCTGCGACCATAGCTCAAGTTAATACAATGATCATAAAGATCAAGGCTTTGTTGTTATTTCTCTTTTCCTAATCTCTACTTCTCTAGGTTCAAGGAAGTAAAGAATTTGGGCAAGTCCTAATGTTGTATACCATTAATAAAATTTTAAAGATGAAGAAAATACAATACACGTATTTAGCATCGGTTTTGTATCACTTTTGTGTAACCCTATTTCATTAATCGATCATGGAACCCACAACCCTAGTTGTGGAGGTTTTAGCCTCTCATGATTGTAAGATTATATTTTGCATTCATAGACAAACACATAATTAAATACTTACAACAATAATTGAAAGAAAACCTGCTTTGAATATCAATGAACAATCTCAAGAACAATTGATGAAATCAAGTGTTAACCTAAGAACTACTCTCAAAAACATGATAAAAATTCACAAATATTAGTTTTCGCATAGATCTACTACGTTCTTTCTAGCTTCTACTACAATAAAATATAAAAGGTATTTATACAGACATTAGAAACCTTTTCCTAAGCAAACAGGGAATTTTCCATATCTAGCGCCAATCTATCTAACGATTGAACCTATGATCAGTAACAGGATTGTACGGGTTGTAACTATCTCTCGTACATCCCTGGCTGCTGCAAATTTTTCTAAGTTTTGGCACCTAGTACAACTCGTACCATAGTCCTATGAGTCATGTAATCTATCTGTGACTTGGTCTTGAGAACTTTGACATCTTTTGAAGTTTTCCACAAGTGTTATGATATGCCTCGTACCTTCCTCCTACAACTCGTACTGCTTGTGGTATCTGAAGTTCTGCCAAGTCTTGAAGAATTAATAAAGATTCCCACGTCTCATAGTACAGGTTGTAAGTGGTTGTTATGATCCTTGAGTTCCACCCGTACCAAGAGACTACCTTGTGAAAATGTCTCTAAAGATTTTCACGACTCCAATTACAGCACGTACCATCTTGGTACGGCTCGTACTGAGAGTCGTACATCGCCTTTCTTTTATTCTAGCCTTTCGATTTTCACCACGATTCTCAGTATGACTTGTACAATCAAGGTATGGTTCGTACTAATACTTGTGCTTAGCTGATTTTTTACATTTTTATGCCTCTTTAGCACATTTTTGCTCCAACACTTATTTTCCCTGAAAACAAAGTAAAAGTACCTCATATCCATATAAACATAGCTAAGTCCATGCTATTTTCCCAGTTTTAAGCGTCGAAGGTGTAGAAAACTCATACCACATCAACACCCTCAACTTAAGACTTTTGCATGTCCCCAGACAAAGAAAAAAAACTAAACATGATGCTTAACTAGAAAATAAACCTAGGGTACTACAACCAACAATCTATCAAAATTTGAACCATAACTCAAACAACTTTTGACCCTTTTTCCCATAAACTAAATCAGCATATGCATAACAAGAAACTACAAAACATTATAAACAGGGATCAAGATATGTCATCTAGCTATTAATAGATAGTCAAGTCACTACCAATGCTTTTCACACAGATAACTGGTACAATTAGACACAAACCATGTACCCTCACAGCAAATGAAGTCCCCACTCACAGATATTGGAGAAGATGAAACATGGGACTGAACAAGTAAGACTCTCACTCTCACAAAGAAGTTCAAAATACTACATGTCGGATACCATAGGCTTGCCTTTATTTTCTCTAATTTGTCTTATTAGATGGTCAGGCTAGAATCATTATAGGACTTGAATCGACTTGTAATGTAGGCTTTCAGTATGGGTATGGTAGAGATGGAATCTTTTTAGTGACTAAAACTCTCCTTGGCAATACATACATATGGATCCATTTTATCACATCACTTTTTCACCCTTTTTTGCTTTTTTCAACTTTTTCTTCCCTTTTCACCATTTTTCTGCAATTGTATGAGTGTGGTGTTTTTCTTCAAACCTCCATTCATCTTTCTCTTTTTGTATTTTCTTTTTCAGTTTTTCTTTTATTTTTCTTTTGTTACACCACACTTCATTTTTTCATCTTTTTTTTCTTTTCTCTTCCTTTTTTACCTTCCCAAGATTTATGCATCCCTACTCTAGCCACCCTCAACTTAGGCATTTTGCCTATGTTAAGGTTCACAATATCCAAGGAAGGACCATGGTCAAAACAGGTTCATTATAAAAATGGGTACAGTTAATTGGTTAATCAAAGAAAAATGATCCATTTAAGGCTCAAAATCGGGATCAAGGGGATCATATTATTTTGGTAGGGTCATTTAAGCTAAAAATAGGCTAAAACAAAAATGGCCTATGATCCTTTCCTAACTGACCATCCTAAAACCTATGTAAAGACCAACCGGGAATGTTCTAGATCCTCTATACAGTATTGAACTAGGTATTAGACCTCACTCACTCATGGTACATGTCTTGCATTCATCCTATCTGTCGGTCTTATACATGGATAACAAAAACTATTCATGCTAAAATGGTAAATGACATAAAAAGATCCACAGAAATCATGCTTTGAAATCAAAAAGTACATAGCTAACCATCAAAATTTTTAAATAGGGTCAATTTTCACAAATTCATAACTAATGCAGTTTATTGTCTAAGTACTCATAAAATTCTTTCTAACTAAACCAAAACAAAAGAATAAAATTATAAGCATGTTGGTTCTAATAAATAGCATGCCGGAAAAGAAACATAGCAATAAAAACCCCCGGACGAATCCAAAAATCTTAAAAATACAATACCCCCTCCCTTTTTAAAAAAGAATGCTTCATCCCCGAAGCATCATCCTCAAAGTATAGAATGTAAAGCAGAAGGAAGGGAACATACCTGCTGTGCATTAAGTGCTCCTGTCATCCTGTGGAGGAGGTACCTCCACTGCAATCGTAGCGTTAGCGGTGGCCGACGAACTCACTGGTGTATCAACAGGGAGAATGACTACCCCCTCAGTAGTAGCGATCACCTCTACGACCTCTGGAGTCACTGGGGCTGAATGTGGCTCGCTCGAAGGGTCCTTGCCACCCGCAAGCTCTACATGGGCTATGGTGGAGCTGCCCGCTCCTCTTTCACTCTCAAGCAGCTTCGACCGATGCTCTTTGTGAGTCTACTGACTCTCCAATATTTCCCACTTATGTTCTCTCTTTTCTCTCTTTCTCTTCTTCTTTAGGGTCTCATCTCCAACATCCTCAGAGACCTCTTTTTCCCTTTCTCAATCTTGGTTCCTGTAGGCTCCAAATAAGCTGCTAGATCAATCTCCTCATCAATGCCAACATTGAGGTTAGGAAGAATTGAGGCTGCTATGATTGCCAGCTGTTGTGATGACAACTTGACCACTCAACTCCGAAGAGCCCCCAACTCCTCATGGAGGCTTTCTGTGTCAGTCTGCTCAACCATACACACATTGAATCTACTCTCAAAGTTATCTAGCATGGCATGTAAGGCCTGTGGAGCTATCTAAACCTCAACCATTACCCAAGGTATGACGTTCTCCATCATCAGCTAAACCTTCTCAGCTACAGTCAGTCTCTTGGCCAGCTTCTCGAGAAATTTCTGAGGCACTAGCATGTACCCTGCTGAGTCTGGCTTGGGAGGCCCATATGTGGTGCGGTGGAGGTTCTAGAAGCAGCATCTGAATGATTGGCATCTGTAGCCAGTGTATCACCCTACTCTTGTGAGGTGGGGGCATTCACTTATGCTCCACCAACTGTACGTGATAATGGGACTGTAGTAGAATGTCGTGCGTGGCTTACCGGGATCATCTCATACCAGATTATGACAATATGAGTGATCCACTATCCTTCGATCATGTGCTCTTCACCACGATACACCTTTATACCTGCCTCTGTGCATATTCTAAATACGAGACTCGAGAATGGAATTGTAGTGCTTAATCCCATAGCCCGATCCCTTATCTCCTCTACAATGACCCTCAGGATGTTGATGGGGTATTTTGACATGATACATGCCACCAAAGCTTCTCTACATGCGCTAAGGGTATTATCTTTTATTGTTGGGGCCAACTGGTGGTGCACTAAAGTCCAGAAGGCTTTTTCTATGAAGTTTAGAGAATTCTTCGTGACCTGCTTGCCACTAGTGACCCATTCTGCCTCTTCTTTGTCTTGAGTAATAACCCCAGACAACTACTGAATCTGCCTCCGCCTCTCACCAAATGCTATTTGCTTGATCTATTTCATGGCCTCCACCCAATAGTCATATTTTGATGTAACATGTGGTAGTAAGAATTGGGGCACATATAACACCCAAGCAATAGTGTGCTCGGATATATCTACATTACAACCTCTTACAATGATGCTCTCCAGCTTGGGCTGATGTTTCAATTTTTTCCTCTCTTTTGCTTTTTGCTCCATGGTTGTCAAATAATTAGTATAGAAGTCCCATAAAATTTCTAAAGTGTACCAATCCAGTGCTCTAGCCATCTAGTCGAATCCATAGAAGCTAAATATTCGCTTCATCTCCTCCGCCTCATTCAGTGAATTGGTGAGGATCTACGATTCTGCTTGAATGCTCCGCCTAGGTTTGTTCTTAGCAGTGAGAGCAATACCCTGTTCATATATTTCCTGGGCTCCTGGTACTCTCCACCGAATGGTGCGGTTCTCCCTAGGCAGAGTTTGCTCCTGCTTGACATTGGGTGCCTCCTCCTCTGATCCGGACTCACTGTCTGCATCACCAGATTGGGCCTTGTTATACCCCGGAAGCCTAAAGATTTGATCCAGGAGTGGAAATAGAGAAATGCTTAATATTTAGCATCAGAAACAGAACGGGTCATGAGGTGACCCATGAAGAGCAGCCACAAATCATTATATGACTCATGGTGTGGCCCAAGAGATGAATTTGAAGTTTGGGAAATGAGATCACCACGGGCGTGACCCCGAGTCATGGTCAGACCCCATGACTTGTTTGGTCAGTCGTGGGGAGTGGTGGTTTAGAAATGAGGAAAAGGATGAAAGTGGACCTAACAGAAGGACCCCACGAGTCGTGGTCAGTCCCCATGATTCATGGGAAGTATCGTGACCAGCAGGGTGAAGAACTATTTTACTATTGAGACAGTGTGCATGACGGGTGGTGACCATGAGTCTTGGTCACCAGCAATAAGTCGTGAAGTCTCCCGTTACGAGCCTGGAAGACTTGAGAAGCAGTGTACTTCACGGATCATGCCACGAGTCATGGCCACAGGGGAAGAGTCGTTAGGTCCCTCGTAGGGACCAACTGACAGTTATTTTCTGTGATTTTAGTTAGGGCTTTCAGTAATTTCTAAGTTCCTAAGGCCTAACCTACATCATTTTGAGTTATGAATGATTACTTTTAAAGGGTTTAAGCTCATTTTAGGCCATATTCATTCATGCATGCAAGGTAGAAGATGAGAAAGGGTGATCAAGCTTAGTGTTCTTCAATTTCTCTTCAATTCCTATTGGGCATTCAAAGAGGTGTAAGAATCGGCTACTAACAGTTATGTAGGGTTATGAATGGGTGATTCCTTTCACACCCATGCCCAATCCCTCTCTAAATCATGAGATTTCTATGTCTATCTAAGGGGTTTTAACCCAATGCATGAATTTGTTTACATGGGTATGATTTAAATATGTTTCTACCATTGAATTATGAAGCATGGGCAAGTTTTATAATGTGTTCAATTAAAAATCATGTTTCTAGTTTTATGAATAAAAAATCCCATTGATAAAAAATTCATGAAAGATGAGATTTGTGATGAATGCATGATGATGATGAGATATTACGATGAAAATCATGTTTTCAAGATAACCATATTTATAATCATGTATTTGATGTGAATTGAGTATTTTCAAGAATGATAAAGCTTTGGGAAATGCCCACAAGTTCAAAGTATGATTTATGATTTCCCAAATTAAGCTTACCTCATGGTTTTGGAGCGATGACTCCCAATTATCTTTCAGCTTTTAGTATGGTATGAGATGAAGCTTCTCATATGCATGATTTCATATTTGAGATGTATTTGATTATTGAGCTCCATGAATATATGATGTTGAGCTTCACTAAATAACGATGTAGAGCATATGCATGTTTTTGGGAGTAGTGTCTAGCACCGAGTAGGCTAAGGGTCGATCACCTTATGCCTCAGAACCACACACCAATGTAGGTTTATATTATTATGTATATAACTTTGGGACCTCCCTTGTGAGCTATCCCCTATCCTATTGGTCCATGAGCTTAATATCTATATCATGGTATATCGTCCCAAGACTTAGCAAGGATTTGGACGGCTCTACTCACTTGAGTGTGATAGTTGGGACCACGTAAGCTCTACCGGGGTATGTTGGTTAAAAGACGAGTCTCCCATTGTTCCTCATTATTTCAGTTATGCATGTTTCTCATTCGTGAGATTTATATCTCTATATATTGCCTAAAGTAGGTTTGACTCAATGTTCATATTTTATTTATGTCTATTAGAGTTCAGCTTTGAGTCAATCTAATCAGCTATGAAGTTATGTTTTGATGAGATCATGATTTCAGAAAGAATGCATGCAAGCCCTACTCTTTTAGATTCTTATTGTTTATGACTTACATTATTCATGTCTTTAAATTATTTTAATTATGTAATAAGTTTTACTTACCTTGCATACTCAATACATTTTGATCTTGGGCATATTTATATGTCCAAGTGATACTCAAATGCGTCGTTTTGTCTTGTTTATCTAACAATGTTTGTACATTCTCATGTAAATTGTAGGAAAGTGTGAATTTATACTAACCAACA